>LBNU01024048.1:234023-279151 GCA_014162995.1 Artemisia annua
ATAGATAATGCTTTTGCTAGATTTAACACAATCATCACAAGTTTAAAAGCACTTGATGAGAATTTTTCTAGCAATAATTTTGTAAGGAAATTTCTTAGGGCTCTCCATCCGAAGTGACGTGCTAAGGTGACGGCTATTGAAGAATCGAAGAATCTATCAACTCTACCACTTGACGAGCTAATTGGAAACTTGAAAGTGCATGAAGTGATAAAGGAAGATTCCGAAATGGTTAAAGGAAAAAGAGAGCAAAGCAAGTCAATTGCACTGAAAGCTAAGAAGGACTCAAGTGATGAAGAATACTCGACATCCGAAAGTGATGATGAAAAATACGCTATGGCCGTTAGAGACTTCAAGAAATTCTTCAAAAGACGAGGAAGACACGTTAGACAACCATTTGAAGAAAGAAAAGCATCGCATAGAATCAAGGACGACAAGAATGGGAAAAGCGAAAGGAAGTGCTTCAAATTTGGAGATTCAAACCATCTCATTGGCGAATGTCCAAAATTATCAAGAAGTCAAAATTATAAAGCGTTCATAGGAGGAGCATGGAGCGATAGTGAGAACGATGAGAAAGAGACAACAAGAGAAGAGAAGTGTCTCATGGCTAAGGCATCCGACGAGGTAAGTTCTGAAACCGAGTACTATAGTGATGATAATTTATCCTTAGACGAAAAAGACTTAGATAGCGAATATAGGATGTTATGCAAAGTAGGAAAAAAAGTGATGGTTAAAAACAAACTACTAAAACAAACTAATAACCAACTAAAAGATGAAATAATTGAGTTAAAAGCCAAACTAAATAATCTAGTATCTCTTCCTACCAATTCTAGGGGTGAACCTCACATATTTGGGTGGAAAATTTTTAGTGGTACGGTTTTTTGTGCTAGTCATAAATTCTCCTATCCATGAGACGCTTATTAGGACTAAAGTTTCACTCCTAAATAATGTAAAAAAATTTAAATTTGCGCTAAAATTACCCTAACGAGTGTTTCTCTCAGTTTTATTACACAATTACTATCAAACAAGCAAAAATCAAGCATAATGGTATCCTATGAGGTATCATTAATGTACCCTTATTTACCCCCCCTTACACTTAAGTTGAACATTGTCTCCAATGTTCGAAAATAAGGAATTGAAAAGATAAAAAGGTTAAAAGAATGAAATCGGATACTCCCCTGATTCGTTCTTTATGCAAGTGAAGTAACATGGTTAGATCCTCCTCCAAGAAAATGAACTATCAAAGCTTCCCTTCCAGTATATGCATCATCTTCTTGTCTTAAATAACCTGTTAAAATGGAAATACTACAAGAAACCTCGCGTAAAATCGGCGGCATTATTCATATATATATAGACGTTAACCTAGAAAGCAAGTAAGATATAATGCTTGTGGAATGAATTTTCTACAGGTTTCCTGGAATTTATAAAATGAGATTTTAACAAACATACAAGTTCCGTTAGTAAACTTTAATCAACAAATAAATTCCAGATTTTTGCACCTGACGTCGTCAGGTATTAACTCCTGACGCCGTCAGAGTGTTCTGACAGAAAGTTTAAGTTGAGTTTCCGGAAAATTTCTTGGAAAACCTTTGTCTCAATTCCTGGGAATTCTGCAGAAAAAATCATTATGACTCGATACAAGCATTTGACTCTAACAATTACGAATATGTAAACTAATTTCATTGTTATGATTCATGTTCATTCGTTCTATATTAACCGATTTGGATGTCTCTTACACTTAGCTTTTGCAAAATACCTTTATATGTGATTAAGACGAAGTTAAAAACAAAATAAAGCATTTTCACAATTTAGTTTGAAGCATGAATCAATAGCAAGAAATATAATTTACATACGGAAGCAAATACACACAAAGACACACAAAACATGGGTTGCCTCCCAAGAAGCGCTTTTCTTTATTAATGAGTCTTGTAGCTAGACTCGAGGCCTTGCCTCGTTACGTGACTTCTTGTCCGGTTGTGTACTCCGGACCTAACTCTAGACACTCTTTATAGAATCCTATTATTTTTCTCATGACGTAGTCTACTCCTCTACGCTTATCCTCTTCATTCCTATAGTAGACCGCTTGCTTATGTTCTTTCTCAAGGTCCGATAAAAGCCGGTATTGCTCTATCTTATATGGCATTTGGTAAGCTATTTCCTCGGTCCCTTCCTTGAATTTAACTATCCCTAGGGATGGGTCATAACTCATCTTAGAGGCCTCAACAAATGGTCTCCCAAACACTACTTGAGTTAGGCAATCATCAATTACCGGTCGAATATCCTCAACTATCACAAAATCGGTGACATAGGTGAAGTTGCCTACGAATACATGAAGTCCCTTGACCCTACCCACAAAATTGCTTATATATCGGGTATTTGGCAACATCCTAAATCCTAGTGGGTCTCTTTTTATCAAGTTGTAGTAGGCTCTACTCATGATGTTGATGGGGGACTTAAGGTCTATGTAAGCTTTCCATGCATGAAGATGCCCTATGTTGCATGGTATGTTGAGGTTAGATGGGTCACCTGCTTTGATGATTGGATTACCTAGGAAGTGTGGTGTCTCGGGGCTATCAAACAAGTCCTTATGATATTCCTTTTCTTCATTGGTGGGCCACCTATTGAAGTATTCGACTTCACTCTCTACGTCATCTACCTCCTTATTCTCAATCACCTCGGATTCTACGGTCTCAACCTTAGGGTCACTATCGTCCTTATTTTCATCATCCTCTTCCCTAGTAATTGGCTTAATAGTGACAACGTTGACAAAGTGGACATTCTTGGATGATGATGGGTCCTTAGTGGGAGATCCGCTAGTTGTGCTCCTAGTGTCCTTATTCGAGGGTGTCAACACTTGGTTGGTGAAAGCTTTCAACAAGTTGTCGAGTTTATTGGTCATCTCGCTTTGTTGTTGTTTGAAATCGGCTTCAAACCTAGACAATCGAGCTTCTTGAGATGCCATAAAGCTAGACATTAATCCTTCGAAATCGTTGGAAGGATTGTTGTTGGAGTTGCGGTTTGAGGGTGCACCGCTTGGTTGGAAACGGTTAGGTGGGTTGGAAGGGTTGCCTTGAGGTTGTTTCCACCTAAAGTTCGGGTGATTCCTCCAAGAGGGGTTGTACGAATCACCGTATGTGTTTTGCTCGGGCTTGAAAGTGTACCACTTATCTCCCGCTCCGTCGGTACGCGAGGATGCGTAGTCCGCAAAAGCTTGTTCGGGGAGTTCCTTGCAATCGCGAGTGTCGTGGGGACCTCTACACAATTCACAAGAAGAAGTGATTTTGTTCACTTGGCTTGAAGGTTTAGGAGCTTCGTAGGATTTCATTAGATACTTGACTTGGTCTTCAAGTTCCATGATCCTACGGTCGGAAGTGCTTGAGTTGTTCGAAGGCAAGGATATTGCCTTGACCGTTTTGTTCAAATCACGGGGATCGTTCCAACTTTCGTTGTCATAGAGAGCAAGATCTTCTATGAGTTCCCATGATTCCTCCGCACTTTTATCACGTAGCTTACCACCGGCCGCTTGGTCAATGGTTCGCTTTGTGGAGGGGTTGATGTGGTCATAGAATATTTGGACTTGGAGCCAAAGTTCTATGCCGTGGTGAGGGACTTTGTGAAGTAGGTCTTTGAATCGGCTCCATGCCTCATAAAGGGTTTCGCCTTGATGTTGTTGGAACATCAAGATGTCGCTCCTAAGTTTGCTAGTTCTCCCCGGTGGGAAAAATTGGGCAAGGAAGAGGGTGGTTAGGTCGTCCCAAGTGGTGATGGATCCTGCGGGTAAGCGCTCAAGCCATTGACTAGCTTGGTCACGTAGAGAGAATTGGAATAGGCGTAGTCGGGTGGCCTCTCGGGTGTCAACACTAAGGTCTATAGAATCTACGATTTTGAGGAAGTCCTTAAGGTGTTGATTTGGGTCTTCGGAACGAAGCCCATGGAATGCGCATCCGCTTTGCACCAACCGGATGGTGTCGGATCTCAAGGGTGTCACATTGGCTCCTTGGTTGAGCTCAATGGTGTTTCGATAGCCTTGATGGCTAGGTCGGGAGTACTCTCCTAAAGTGCGGGCTCTAGGAGGTGGGTTGGGAAAGTTTTGGTTGTTTGGGTCGAGAAGATTACCACCTTCCATGATGTCGGATGGTAATGGTTACGAACAAAAACACGAAGAAAAAGATAGACTAAAGAGATCCTAGAAAAATAAAATAAAATCTCACTAGAAAGGAGTCTAGTGAGTAGACCTAATTAAAAATAAAAATTAACCTAAACAATAACTATTCCCCGGCAGCGGCGCCAAAAACTTGATGCGTAGGGATTGCTTACGCACTTTGTTTTACCTCTCAAGGGATCTCAAGAGGCTTACAATCCCCACCAGGCAGTGTACCTGACCGATGTAGTATAGTGTAGTGGCAAGTACCGGGGGATTGATCGTTCTCTCACAGGGAATAGTGTTCGTTAGGTTAAAGACTACTCTAATTAAGGTCTAAGGGTGGAGGATGATTATTTTTGTATTTTTATGTTTTTATGAAAGCAGTAAAATCTCGGTTTTGAAGGAGTGGGCGGAATTAGTTGCTAGTCAACTAACCCAAGTATCTACTTATGCAAATTAAATTAAAGTTTTGAGAAAACAATGGTGGGGAAAGTAGTGTTTACTTAGATTTCATTACTCCCTAACTATCTTTTACCATGTAATTAGTATGTTGAGTTTGCGTGGATGACGGGTGTATTCCTAACAAGTCGTAGGGAGTGCGTTCAATTCCCTAACTCTATAAGCTCCTACCTCACTCTATGACGATACGTCAAGTATCCTATCATAAGCTCACCGATAGCAACCTACGCATGAAATACTACCTTAAAATCGATTAACGCACATACGATTCACGTTTCCTAAGACGTTCAAGCTTGTTACCGTATAGGAGGTTAGCCAGTTTTCTTAAGTCTAACGTAGATGAAACATTCATCCAAATCACAATCACAACATACACATCACATGATAATCAATAGTTAGGTTTCATTAGATCTAAGCAAACACAAGTTAATTTAGCCTAGCATGTTGAAGGAAAGAAAAGCACAAACATAGATCATACAACACATAGACATATTGTATGGATTGAATGAAGACTTATCTTAGATTAAACATGCAAGTTAGAGGGGTAAAAGTACCCTCTAAGGTCTGTAATACACGAGCTAGGGTTTAACCCTTAAGTTCTCCACCAAGTTCCTCTTTTAAAACAATAAAATTCGTCCTATATATATAGAAAATACGGGCTGACGGCGTCAGCCCAAGGTGTGACGCCGTCACGCCGACGATTAGGGTTTTGTGATGGCCTTCTTGACGTCGTCACGCCGCCTTGTTCCAGATCTGACGGCCTTCCCTGACGCCGTCACCAGACTAGGCCAAAAACTCTCTGGCCCGTCATGAGTAACTTCCAATTTCTTCACTTCATTTGTTCCTGACGTCGTCACGTTGAAGCTTGTGACGCCGTCACCTTCTGTGCACTTTAGGGTCTTTTGAGATTTTGTTGTTTTCCGCACTTTTTCACTCCGAAAACGCCCGAAAATGCTTCTTTTGTGATTTTCTCCTCAAAAGTACCTAAAATGAGAAAAGAAACGACTTTGGGTGAAATCCGATCAAATAATATACGAATTAGGACTCAAACTGACCCCTAAAAACGTAACATTTTTCGTCTCATCACCCATTGTGGGTAAATTCTGTCGGCTAAGTAATACCCGATTTCAAACCCAACTCCATTTACCTCAAACGGAGCTATATGGGCGACGTCATCAAGGATGTCGTCGAATAACGTAGAATTATCTAAAACATTAACTTCGTTATTCGCACCCGTTACCCCAAAAAATGCATGAAATCCACATATCGTGTGAAGCAACAGCTTCAAGATTATAGCTGGGTATTTTTTATCGCCCTACCATAATGCACTGCCATGACACCTGATAATTTTCCATTACCAATGCATACAATCAATGCTACCAAGCAATTCGGAAAAGCTTGAACATACTCATGTCTTGCATATAGAATTTGAATGTCGTTAAAGTTTGGTTTTCTTAAAAACTCCGGCATAAACAAATCAATAATGCACTTATTAAAATTATCTAGACAATCACGTCCGGTATGCTTACCCATTTGCAAATACTCATAGAATGCATCGGGTGTGGTGCCTTATGTCAATTGGCGTATAGCGGATGTGCATTTCATATTAACACTCAAACTCATTCGACACGTAGCATCGGGTGGGACCATAAAGAATTTAAAATGATCTGGAAAATAAGATTTAATACCTTCGACTATTTCTAGAAATAGTTCCCGGCTCATACGATTTCATCTTCGAAAATAGTATAACGGATACTTACAATCTTCGTTAAAATAGTCGGCCATCAAACATATTTCGGCAGCCTCACATTCACAGTTGATAGGGTTACAGGTCAATCGAGGAGGTTGAGTTTCTTGTTGTAGCATATACTCGTAGGCTCGCATAATAAAGTAAACGTCGGTTTCGTCATCGACGTCGAAAAGTTGTTACCTGGCCCCCATTTATTTTTACAGGCTGGGTGTCTGACCCTATTGACAGCTCCTTGAATGGTGTTTATTGGCATTTGTATCTTTGATGGTATTGGCCTGTTAATACTGTTTAGTGGGCCCACTTAAAGCCCACTACATTTCTAAACAAAATTTGCGATATTACATTATTACTACTCAGAGTTGCATTCAAGAAAACAAAATGTATATGCTTAGAAGTTTCAATAGAAATTCATTTGTTTACTCCTGAAATATACAAAAAGATGTTTCCATCATGGTCATATTCTTAGTTTGGTTAATCAAATACGAGTAGTACTAATAGTAGTGAGTTGTAAGTAAAAATAGAGAGTTGATTACGTTTCAAGTAAGACTTCTAGCTTTTTTATTAATGGATAGAGTGTAGCCTTGTATGCTCTATGAGTTTCGCTATTCATGCATCATGCGCATGCAATAAGACAAATTTAAGGCTCAAGTCTATGTTTGATTTGTTTAGGGCAGAAAAGGTTCTTTAGAGAAGCAAATATACTGAAAATGTCATTGAAAAATTATAGAGAATAAAACTCATTGATGAAACAATTAAAATGTTATTCAACTTGTTAAATTTTTAAAGAAATATCATACATGCATTACACATTTAAATAAAAGGTAGAGATGCTAGTTTCAGTATCAAAAAAACTTTGATTTTGTTGTTACAAAGATCGTGCGAATCAACTACTACGAAATAGTGTGATAGCGTAGTGCTAAGTAACATAACCTCTTCACAAAAAGTTTAACGTTCATACATCACTAAGTACACATTTGATGATGGTAAGGGAAAAGTCAGAAATGATCACGACTCACGCGTATACTGTTGTCAAATCGCGTAGATCTGAGTCAAACAATCATCGTTTCCGAGTAACTTAATCAGAAAAACCTCTTGCGTTTGAATATCGGGCAAATCAAATTCAAATTGTTCAACCATTTTGTTTGTCAGTTTTAAAATAAAAGATCCCTACCTAACTCCAAGCTGTTTTGAAATTAGCACTTTCGAATCTGTTATAGTCGACAAAATGATAAACGACATATTATGTTGGGTGAAATCTAAAAACACGCAATATAATTATTCAAAACAGCTAATGTACGCAACAAACTTTAAAAATTACCATTGTACGCAAGATATTTTCAAATTTGGAACAATGTACGTAATATGACCGGTAACTAATAGGTTACCAGGTTTCCAAGTTTGAAAATTGACAGGAATGGTCCCTGTGGCTTTCGTTGACTTTCACTGGTCATCCTTGGACATTTTTTCACTTACAAAAGTTATAATAACGGTCCTCATGGTTTGCGTTGACTTTCACCTTTAGTCCTTGTCTTTTTTTTCACTTATAATCATTTCATGCAACATCCAAAAAAAAAAAAAAAATCGAAAAAAATCAAAAAAAATTTTAAAAAAATAATTATCAAAAAAATATTTTCTTAAAATATTTAAAAAATAAAACTCTTTCCGAATTTTTTTTTCAAATTTCGAAAAAATAAAATCATAGAAAAAAAATTCAAAAAAAAATTTATTGAAATTTTTTTTAAGAATTTTATTTTTTAAAAAAGAAAATTCAATTTTTTTTTTAATTTCGAAAAAAAGATCATAGAAAAAATTTAAAAAAAATTGAAAAAATAAAATTTTAGAAAAAAGTTTTCGAAAATAAATTTGAAAAGAATTTTATTTTTTAAATATTTTAAGAACTTTTTTTTCGATAATTATTTATAATTTTTTTTTTCAAAATTTTTTTCAAAAATATCTTTTCGAAAAGAAAATTAGAGACAAATTTTCGAAAAAAAAGTTATAAAAAAAATTTCAAAAAAAAAATTATATTTTTTCGTTAATTATTTTATACGCTTTTCTTTGACATTTTCTTATAACGTATAAAATAATTATCGAAAAAATATTAAAATTTTCTTTGTATAGCTTTTTTTCGAAAATTTATTTCTAATTTTTTTTCAAAAATATATTTTTGAAAAAAGATTTGAAAAAAAAATTTATAAATAATTATCGAAAAACAATTTCTAAAAATATTTAAAAAATAAAATTATTTTCGAATTTATTTTCAAAAGCTTTTTTTAAAAATTTTCTTTTTTCAAATTTTTTTTTTAAATTTTTTTCTATGACTTTTTTTGAAATTTGAAAAAAAAAATTGAATTATATTTTTAAAAAATAAAATTCTTAAAAAAAATTTCAAATTTTTTTTTTTTGAATTTTTTTCTATGTTTTTTTCTATGTTTTTTTTTCGAAATTTGAAAAAAAAAAGTTCGGAAAGAATTTTATTTTTAAATATTTTAAGAAAAAATTTTTGGATAATTATTTTTTTTTAAAAATTTCGAATTTTTTTTTTTGGATGTTGCATGAAATGATTATAAGTGATAAAAAAAAAAGACAAGGACTAAAGGTGAAAGTCAACGCAAACCATGGAGACCGTTATTATAACTTTTGTAAGTGAAAAAATGTCCAAGGATGACCATTGAAAGTCAACGAAAGCCACATGGACCATTCCTGTCAATTTTCAAACTTGAAAACCTGGTAACCTATTAGTTACCGGTCATATTACGTACATTGTTCCAAATTTGAAAATATCTTGCGTACAATGGTAATTTTTAAAGTTTATTGCGTACATTGGCTGTTTTGAATAATTATGTTACGTGTTTTTAGCTTTCACCCTATTATGTTTTCTAACACTACCTTTTTGAATCAATAATTGAATGAGAGAAAAGTTTATCCACAACGTTTTTCATGAATGGGAGAAAAGTTATCTCGAATCACGCTTGACCATGTGATGATTCTATAAATTTTGTTGGTTGAAAATACTAAAACATCAAATACAAAGATTGAGAAAATTATAATAAAGTACTTGGCCTATGTCACTACAATGCAGATATAATCCACGTGAGTTAAATCGCATACAAGATGATTGTAACACATTTTGCTGTGTTTGCCTAACAAGTACTTATTCCCATAAGAGCATATGGTGTAGTACTGTAGTCACTCAAACTAAATTTAAAAAGTGGAGTCATGTCATATTGCATTATCATTTTTTCTTTTTATTTTACTTATCACTCACACACCAAAAACCTCATTTGTGAAAACTAGAATGGTCGTTGAATAGTTTTTACCGTTTTTAAGCCTTTTTAAGAAATATTAGATTCGATTGTTTGATGTGAAATCAATGAATAATAAGTAAATGTGAAATATAAAGAAATGATCAAACCAATAGACGCGGCGATTTATAATAGTTCGGCACGAAGCTCTCTTCCTCGCCTTACTCCACTCCCCGAATACCCAACTCGAGAGTTCACAAGTACTATGTCAACAAGCTCCTTCGACGGATAAAGCCTTATGATGTCGCTTCACTTCTTTACTGATGGTAAGCTAAATATCGAGTCTTTCCCAAGGTAAGACCAACCTTATCACTCTATGTATTTTAAGGCCTAAAATACTAATCGAACTCGTTAAGATGATGTATGCTGATGACTACCTAAGTGAGTAGATGATGATGAAGTATAATGACACACAAACAATATACAAAGTTACATAACTATGTATATGATAACATTTTAATAATTACAACACTTGAAAGCTTGAAAAACTTCTTGTGTTCTTCATTTGAGATCAAAGTGAAAATCGTTGGATCACTTTGAATATGTTATAGGTCAAGTGGAATGATTAAAAGGTCTTATAACGATACTAGAAGGTGAGTGTGTTAATTGGAATTTACAGAAAATTGCTCAAAAAGATTAGTTTCAAATGAAACTTTGAGTGTCTGTTTATAGTGGACAAAATAGTGCATCTGGCGGATCCGTAAAATACGGATTCCTTCGTGTAAAATACGAATCCGTAAAGCGTATTAGACACCCTTTTGTATAGCGAATTTCACTAGTTTGTACTTAAATTAATTTAATAATCTAATCTTCTAGAATTACTTGGGGACTAAGTTTATTATTAAAATTAATTTCATTTTATTATTTGATTAAATAAAAATGTGGTTATTTTTATTTAAATGTATTATGTATTTATTTGATTAAATCTGTTAAATAAATATTTTGAGTGTATTTAAAAAATAAATATTACTTGGGCTCTTTGATCATTCGGTGGACATTATAATTACATTATTTATACCTAAAGTGATTTACGTCTGAATGTAAACTTACAATCAATAACTTAGTTACGTAAACTTTTACGTCGTATAAATTTATAATTGCCATTATCAAAACCTTAAGAGGCCATAAAATATAAATAACATTTTTACGCGATATTTGTATTAACATAACTCTTTAGTCGCTCAAGCTAAAACCATACCTTTAAGACCCGCCATACACAACTAAAACACAAACTAAACACAAAAACATAGCCAAAAATGACTACACCCGATGCTCTAAGCGATCATACTTACAAAGTTACAATTGAACCTAACTATTTTTGTTTTATGATCGTAGTATGAAAATATGTAAATATGTATATGTAATGTCTCTCTTAATAATTAATCTACAAAATTTAATATGTAAATATTTTTGGTTTGTACTTATGTTTTTTCGGGTTCCTTCTCTTTAATCGTCTTGTTTCGAAAAGAGGGATGCCGTTTATTTGTATCTTTTTTTTTGGTATTATTATTATATTGCTGCCTTTAAAAAAAAATTAATCTACAAAAAATTTAATGTTGAATATAAGTTTGAGTTGTCAGTTACAAGAAAACTCGTTCTTGAATAAGCTCATGATCATAGGTTATATTCATTTTTTTCGTTTTGAGTAGACCATTAATTTATTGAAGTCTGAAGTCTGAACAGAGGCGGACCAGCCCAAGACTATGGCTACATGTAACACCCCCAACTCAAATATGGCAGCTATCGTGCTGGGGGTATTACGAAAATAGAAACCAGACACATTTATAGTAAACGACCACAACTCGGGACGTTTGAAATGTGACCAAAACATATCATTCGATTTACAAACCGTTTAGAGTACTAGTACTCTTTAGTCAAAGTTGCAGCGGAAAAGCAAATAGAGTTTGCAGCGGAAAAATAAACAAAGTATAGCAGCGGAAATGTATAAGACACAAAAGGTTTTACGAATGACATGTAAAATAGGGTAGTAAAGTAGTTAAGCTGCCGTGACAGAAACGCCCCTCCAGCCTTAGCCACTCCTCCACGCCCAAATTATCATCATGCCAAGCTAAACATTATTACCTGAAAATACATGCTTAAAAAGTCAACACAAAGGTTGAGTGTAATCCATAGGTTTAAATATATATAAAGTTGAGCACAAGGTTTTAATCATAAGATATGAGCAACATATGCTAATATCGGGTAATCAAGATAACAACCAATGTATAGAGGCATCCCTGTGCATATAACATTGTTGATGATGCTAAGCTCATGACACGCAAACGTTAACCACAATCATAATATCAATATAACCGCGGAATTTCATAATATAACAGTGCCCTCAAGGTCGAGCACTTGCCATTTACTCGACAAATCGAATATAGTACACCACAATTTGCCTATCTAGCAAAAGGAGTGGGAGGGTCAATTCCTATAGGCCTATATCCCTATATTCGCGTTCACTCGCAAGTGATTAATGGTTCATGATCTGAGGGTCTTGCATAGGCAAGGCAGAGCTACTTAGCACATCGTCAGGAAAGCATACCAATCAGGAAAGCATACCAAAAATACTTGTGCTCAGAAAACATTTAAAGCATGTATCTCACCCCATGGGTTTATAAACATTTAAAAGATAAAAAGTGGGGCTATGAATCACACCTTAACAACAGCAGGTAACGAGATATATATGTCAACCAAACAAATACGCCTCACAGCAGACAATCCTCAGCACAACCTAATCATATAAATATCATAACTCAGCAATAGTACTCGAATACTTTAATAGTTAATGCTTGAATGAAGTTTTATAAAAGATGATGGCGTTTGAAAGAAAACATTTTCCAAAAGTAGTCTCGTGTGGAAGAAAGATAGAAAAGAACAAGTCGGCGAACCTTAAAACATATGAGAAAACAACAAAGACTCGAAGAATACTCGTCAAAAGAAAGGAAGAACAGAAAAGAATAAAAGACACGAATAGATAAAGACAACAATTCCTAATAGTCTCGGTATTACCCATTTCCCAAAATATATTAAGATTATATTTGATAAAGTATAGTAAAGATAATAATTAATTTTAGTAAATTTCGGCATGACCTGCCCGTTTATAAAGCATTTCCCGAGTCATCGACTCTTTTAAATACAAATAACGTTAATAATAATATAAGTGTAGATATTAATATGATTGGATATATCATTCACGTTGTCCATTAGTTGTTCAGGTTTATCGACCATTTCGTATAGTTCGGGTTCCAGGTACGTTAAGATCTTTAAGGGCCTAACGTACCCTACCGTCTCGTGTACCAAAGGGTCCATAAGTCCAAATAACCATAGCCGCAAATCCAATACGTCCAATACAAGTTCACAAGTCATAATATAAGTCATCAAAGCGGATACCAAGTCCGTCATCCAAATTAAATTAACTTTAACAATTTTATATTTTAATTTCATAGTTATTATTCCGTATTAATATTTACCGTTTAAAACTAATAATAATAATAATAAGGTTATAATAATAACAATAACCATCCGAGACTAATAACCAATCCCGACAAAACATAACCAAAACCAAATCCGAAACAAACATCACAATCCCATATCTCGCCTCCACCAAAAATACCAAATCTAATCCTAAACCCGTCACTAATCCTATAATCACAACTTCAATCCCAAATACCACTTCGGCTAACCAAAACTAACCTAAACATAATTATTACAAAACCCAAGTCACCAAATAACAATACCAACAACCAATATAACCACTCACCACCACCACCATGACTCGGTGGTGGTGGGTCACGGCTGCCGACACAAGAAAACAACCAAACGGACCCAATATAAATCCAAACAACAAAAATATATACTCCCTTAATCACCTAACTCGACCAAAACACAATATAACACAAATCTCACCGAGTCAACCGAGTTGACTCGGTGAGTTTGACCGAGTCGCGACTAGAACGAGTCCAAAACGGGGTTTCCACACGATTTTTACAATAAAAACATTAACCAAAAATGTTTTTATTAAAAAGAAATCAAAAACAATTCGGATTTAAATAAAAACGAAATTAGGGTTTAGTTGTAAATGGGTTTTTATCAAGAAAACACATGAGATATGGGTCTAGGGAGGTCCGAATACCACTAAGCTTCGCCGGAAAATATAGATGGCCGGAAAAGTACGAAACTCGAATATACTTTTGTAGATCTAGGGCGCGTCGGGGTTTTTGGGACGAAACGGGTTGCGGGGATGAGTCGGGGATGTCCCGATCTATAAAAGTGGATAGGTGGTGTAAGTTGGTTTGGCCGGAATTTATTCCGGTGGCCGGAATTTGTGGCGGCGCCGGCAAGGGGTGTTGGCCGGATTTTTAGAGAGAGAAAGGAAGAGAGAAGGAGGGGAAGTGTGTGTGTTTTTGGAGTGAGAAAATAAATTAAGGGTGTAGGGTGGGGGTATTTATAGATGGGTGTTATGGATGGGTTTTTAGCTAATCTTCTTCATAAAACGGTTCGGGACTCAAATGACATAGCAAACGGACTCGAAAAATTACGAAACTTGCGCCATTGTTCACGAAATAGTTTTTCCAATAAAATCAAGCATAAACTTCAGAGTTTTTCTCAAACTCAAAATAAATCAAATAATTTGGCAAATGAAACAAATTCGAGTTTTTTTTTTCTAGGTTGTGCTGAGTAAGTCTAGGAATAAATCCTCGTTCCTAATATATCTCACGCTCCTCAATCCAATTTAACATGCTTTAAAGTTTTAAAATGTTTCAGGTACTAAAAATAGAAGTTTGGCTAGGATTAGGTTTAGGAAAAATACCAGGTGTTACACTACATGAGAGAGATTCCAAATACGGAGTTTTTACATCAACTGGGCTAGTGCAGCGTTACCAAAAGCAAAATATCCCTGGATTCGCTTCGTATCATAATCAAAAGTTTGCTATTACGATCATGCATCTAAAACTGGTTGGGTCCTAAATTTGTTTGTAACCCACTGTAAACTTTAGGTTAGCGACGGAACCTTGATAAGCTACAAACTAGTGTGACTACTGGCACGTGAGTTGCATGTGACTGTCTCCAACAGCCACAACTAACTTTGGCGCCAAATTCTCTTTTAAATACTTTGTACACTTTCATTTCCAATCTATCACTTTAATCAACAACAAATTCCTCTTCTTGAATTCTTTTTCATTTCACAGCTGTAACAACTTTCCACAATTGATAATACAATCAATGTTTCGGTGATCTATTTCTTATATTCTTGATTACCCTACTTGTTGTAATCCTCTAACGGGTCTTAATTGATCCCTATCGGTGTGTATCAAGTGGTATCAGAGCCCCTTTTCTGGCTCTATATCGTTTCAAGATTGTTACACCGACATTCTTGAATTCCGGTCATCTTCTCCGGTGTAATTCCGGTCAAAACAGAGATTTCCGGTCAAGAAATCAGCCACCACTGATTTCACTGTTCTGTTTACCCTTGGTTAGTGTCAATCATCTGTACTGCCACAAGATAAGCCGATATTCTCGTTAAATTTTCTTATCTTGAACAAGCTGGCAAGGAGCATTTGGATTGATTAACCCAGAACAGACCAGTAGTTATTACCCCAATAGGTCAGTGAGCAATCATTGTTGATGAGTGGTGATTTTACAGGTGAAATGGTGGATACAAGAAATACATCAAGAACTCCGAAAGCAACAATGGAGTCACTTCAAAACACAATACTGGAGATGCAAAGAGTGATGCAACAAATGCAAAATGAGATGCAAAGAATGAGATCTGGTGAAGGTACTAGTCATGGTCAGAACAATAATGGCAGAAATGGTCATGGCATGGCTCAATATGGTAGGATGTCCAAGATTGAATTTCCAAGATTCAATGGGGATGATGTTAAGAGTTGGTTGTTTAGATGCAAACACTTCTTCAAGATTGAAGATATTCCAGAAAATATGAAGGTAGAATTGGCAGCAATGCATCTTTCTGATAAGGCAATAGTTTGGCATCAACAGTTCTTGAAAACATATGGTGAAAATTGTCCATGGGAGATGTATGAAGGAGAAGCTTTGAAAAGATTTGGGAATGTGTTTGAAGATCCCATGGTGGAACTCAAAAACTTGAAGCAAACTAGTACTGTACAAGTTTATCAAGATAAATTTGAAGAACTGTTGAATAGGCTGAATCTAATAGAATCTCTTGCCATAAGTTTGTTCATTGGAGGCTTAAGAGATGAGATTGCTATGCCAGTAAGGATGTTTAAGCCCATTACACTGGTTGATCTTTTTACCATGGCTAAGATGCAGGAAGCAACAATTGCAGCCACTAAGCCAAGGTATAATTCTTACAACTCAAATGTAAGATCTGCTAATTCTGGGTCATTTGCTAAAGATGGGGGAATTTTGCCAAGACCAGTTAATAGATCTTTGCCTATTAACCCAAACACTCCAGTAAGACCACCAATGAGGAGACAATTGACTCACAAAGAATATGCTGAGAAAAGGGCTCAAAATCAGTGTTTCTATTGTGATAAGAAATATGTTCCAGGCCATAAATGTGAAGGTCAATTGTTTTCTTTGGAAGTGTTGCCTGATGAAAATGATTTTGTGTTGGAAGAATGGGATGATACAGGGGATGAAACAGGGGAAAACAGGGTAGATGATAATGAGGAAGAAGTGCAACCCCAAATTTCATTACATGCTTTGACTGGAACAAGTAATTTTCAAACAATGAGGGTGTTGGGTACTGTTGGTAAGCATGTGATTCATATTTTGGTTGATTGTGGTTCCACACACAATTTCTTGGACAAACACATTGCTCAAAAATGGGGTGTCACATTAGACCCACTGGACCTCTAGCAGTCACTGTGGCAAATGGTAACAAATTGGTGACTACTTCAGAATGCAAGAACTTTAGTTGGAAGTTTGGAAATACTACTTTTACCACTGATGTTATGTTATTACCTTTGGGAGGCTGTGACATGGTATTGGGCATTCAGTGGTTAGCCACATTGGGAGATATGAAGTGTAATTTTCAAAAGTTAAGGATGGAGTTTAAGTGTAAAGGAAAGAGGATAGCTTTGAGAGGAACTAAATGGCCAACTCTAGAATGGTTGAATGATAAAAACGCTGATAAGGTTACTAAGCAAATGGGGCAAGCAGAGTTTCATTCAATGGCTTTGTGTGTGTACCCTGCAAGTGCAGCTTCTTGCATGAAGTTAGAAGGAGTTCCTAATTCAGTGGCAAGGGAAATACAAGTTGTGATAGATGAGTATGCTGATGTATTTGATATATCCACTGAACTACCACCCCACAGGTCACATGACCATAAAATTCCACTGGTAGAAGGTGCTTTACCAGTAAACATAAGACCTTATAGGCACCCTCCCACTCAAAAAGATGCAATAGAAAGTATGGTGAAAGAATTGTTGGAAGCAGGAGTCATTAAGAAGAGTCAAAGCCCATTTGCATCTCCTATTGTTATGGTGAAGAAGAAAGATAGTACTTGGAGAATGTATGTGGACTACAGACAATTGAATACGCAGACAATCAAGGACAAATTTCCAATTCCAGTCATAGAGGAGCTTATTGATGAATTGCATGGAGCAAAGCTGTTCACTAAGTTGGATCTCAGATTTGGTTACCACCAAATCAGAATGGATGATAGAGATGTGGCTAAAACTGCTTTCAAGACTCATGAGGGCCATTATGAGTTCTTGGTCATGCCATTTGGGCTGACAAATGCTCCTTCAACATTTCAGTCCTTGATGAATGAGGTATTCAAACCTTTTCTCAGAAAATTTACATTGGTATTCTTTGATGATATACTCATTTATAGCCAGTCATTGGAAGAACATGTCACTCATCTTAGAATGATTTTACAAACCATGAGAGCTCACAAGCTGTATGCTAAGCTTAGTAAGTGTGTGTTTGGCACTGAGCAAGTTGAATACTTGGGTCATGTTATATCAGAAAAGGGTGTTGCTACAGATCCTACTAAGATACAATCTATGGAAAATTGGCCTACTCCTAGTAATATCAAGCAGTTAAGGGGTTTTTTGGGTTTAACAGGATATTATAGGAGATTTATAAAAAATTATGCAACTGTGAGCAAGCCACTAACTCAGTTGTTGAAAAAGGGTGCTTTTGCTTGGTCCCCTGTTGCTCAAACAGCATTTGAAAGCCGCAAACAAGCTATGATTAGTGCACCAGTGTTAAGATTGCCTAATTTTAACAAAGAATTTACTATTGAAACTGATGCATCTGGTGTGGGAATTGGAGCAGTATTGTTACAGGAAGGTCACCCAATAGCTTTCCTAAGCAAAACATTATCTGCTAAACACCAGTTAATGTCCACATATGAAAAAGAATTCCTTGCAGTAGTACAAGCCTTGGAGAAATGGAGAGGGTACTTACTGGATAGGCATTTCAAGATCAAAACAGACCATTTTAGCTTGAAATACCTATTGGATCAAAGGATGACCACCCCTGCTCAACTTAAGTGGTTACCAAAGTTTATGGGGTTTGACTATGAGATTGTGTACAAGAAAGGGGTTGACAATGCCACTGCTGATGCTTTGTCAAGGATGCAAAACCCTGCTGAACTCCTAAGTATTGCTACTACTTCAATTGTGTCCACAGAGTTGTACCAAAAGGTGGTGGATAGCTGGAATCAAGATGATACACTTAAAGCTTTGATTGCTAAGTTACAGGCAAATAACAATGTTCATAGCCATTACACTTGGAGCAATCAACAGTTGAGAAGGAAGAATAAGTTGATGGTGGGAAAGAATGATGAGCTCAGAGGTGAAATTGTTAAAATGATTCATGAAGGGTCAGTTGGAGGCCACTCAGGAGTGAAAGTAACTTCTCACAAGTTGTGTTCAATGTTTTATTGGAAGAAAATGAGAAAAGATGTCAAACAGTTTATAAGAGATTGTGATGTATGTCAAAGATTCAAGCCCAATTTGGAAGCTTATCCAGGCTTGTTGCAGCCCTTACCTATTCCAACTAGTACCTGGACAAGTATCTCAATGGATTTCATAGAAGGCCTCCCTAAATCACAAGGTAAAGATGTTATCTTTGTGGTAGTTGACAGGTTAAGCAAATATGCCCATTTTCTGACCTTGTCACACCCTTTTACTGCATCACAAGTGGCACAATTGTTCTTAGACAACATATACAAACTGCATGGATTGCCTGAAAACATCATCTCAGACAGAGATAAGGTGTTTGTGAGTTTGTTTTGGAAAGAGTTATTCAAACTATTGAAAGTGGAATAGAGAATGTCAACATCTTATCACCCTCAAACAGATGGGCAGACTGAGGTGGTAAATAGAAGCTTGGAGTGTTATTTGAGGTGCATGACTGGTGAACAGCCAAAGCAATGGTGTAAATGGTTGCCTATGGCTGAATGGTGGTACAACACAAACTTTCACACCTCTATTAACACCACCCCATTTGAAGCAGTTTATGGTAAGCCTCCACCTATTCACATACCATACATTGGGGAGAAAGTAGGGTGGAATTGGTGGATAAGACTCTCATTGAAAGGGAAGCAGCCATTGAAACTTTGAAGTTCCACATCAAGAGGGCCCAGAACAGGATGAAGTCACATACTGATAAGCACAGAACTGACAAGGTGTTTGAATGTGGAGATTGGGTGTATTTGAAGTTGCAGCCCTACAGGCAAGTCTCAATAAGACAAGGAAAAGTTCTCTCCTAAGTTCTTTGGACCATTCAAGATCATACAGAAAGTGGGACAAGTAGCTTATAAGCTGGAGTTACCTAATGATTCACAGATACATAATGTTTTTCATGTGTCTCAATTGAGGAAATGCAGACATCCTAGTCCAAATCAACAATGTGGAAGTTTGCCACCATGTGACACCACTGGCTCTTTCTTGGTTGAACCAGTTACTATCTTAGACAGAAGATTGGCAAAGAAAGGAAATGTGGCTGAAGTGTATGTACTGGTACAATGGGCTAATGGAACAATGGATGATGCTACATGGGAATCCATCACTGATTTGCAGAAGAGATTTCCAAGTTTTGATTGCACAACTTGAGGACAAGTGGTTTTCTAAGGGAAATGGAATGATAAGCTACAAACTAGTGTGACTACTGGCACGTGAGTTGCATGTGACTGTCTCCAACAGCCACAACTAACTTTGGCGCCAAATTCTCTTTTAAATACTTTGTACACTTTCATTTCCAATCTATCACTTTAATCAATAACAAATTGCTCTTCTTGAATTCTTTTTCATTTCACAACTGTAACAACTTTCCACAATTGATAATACAATCAATGTTTCGGTGATCTATTTCTTATATTCTTGATTACCCTACTTGTTGTAATCCTCTAACGGGTCTTAATTGATCCCTATTAGTGTGTATCAAACCTATTCACCGACTTGTTCATTAAAGAGCGGTTTGAACCAATTTGGACCAGTGAAAAATTTGGTTTTGACTAATATTGGTTCTTAATATGATGCGAAACCGAATTTGTTTACTTTACGTTAAACCAATGTCATTGTGGCAACAAATCAAATTCATATCGCTAACCCAAACACAAAGTCCGGTTTATGGTTTGTTTGAGACTAAACCAACCGTAAACAAGTACTGCGTAGTCCGCCCTACTAATATGCTATGCGTTATTGGTTCCATTAACTTTAGAATTTTCAAATTCGATTTTCTAATGACCATAGTTCCTAAACAGAACCTACTAATACCCATAACAAGTTTTGTGTATTACCCAATATTGTTCAAATTGTATACTCCACATAAACTACAATACACATAATATTACTATATATATAATGTGGCGACGTTAAACGACGCACCAACTGTCGTTTTGGACTCCGCTGTTTCTTGGGCTGGCCCGTTGCTTTGGAACAGGTTATCTACGTTGGGGCAACCAAGATCTAGATGGTTTCAATATTACGGTGTGTATTTTTACACTATTTTCGAAAGCTTTAAAGAAAAAACAAAAACAACTCTGTTTCATTCTTTTTTTGTTTCGGTTAAAAGAAAAAACAAAACAAATTTGAAACAAACAAAGAAAATACAAACGAAGCCTACCCGAGACCTCATTCGAGAGATCTTGAAGACATGCTTTGCTACGGTTGGAGTGTGTTATTCGGTTTTGTTGAAAAAAACCAAACAGATTGTGGGTTGTTTGTATATGAAAATGGGGCGAATGACTTACAAATAATTGTACGTTTTATGTTCGAACAAGAGTGTGTGTTTATGGATAGTATGTTGCGCTTTTGTTGTGTGGCTGCGCATTTTTTTTGTAAGACTGAAATTAGGGTTAACACACTTAGGGTAGTGGTGATTAAATAGGCTAAAAATTAGGGCATATGTTTGATGGATATAATGGCAATATGGGCCTCAGTTGAGTTTTATTTTCTTTGGGCCTGCACGACCAAAGAAGCTTTTGTCTTTTGGGTTTGCCTAAGCTTTATCTATTGTCTTTGAAAAAGACAAATGCGCTTATTGATTAATTAACCTAAAAAATGATATACTCGATTTTTTCCATTACACAAGCCAAACGGAAAAAAAAAGGACGAAGAAAACCCGCCGCAACACAACAAGACTTACAAGAAAAATACGGTGCAATAATCAACAACATGAAATAATGCCCAGTCGCGAACTAACAATACAAAATGTTATATTTAACCCCATTTCTTTGTTGAAACATTAACAGACTTCCAAGATACAAACACGCAAAAGTTTTTAAAAAAATCAACATCATGTCATGAAACAACGTCCCGCCGCAACGCGGCGGCCGACGCCCATCTCGTTGATTTAAAATTTAGTCACAAGATTTTAGACTACTTTGTGGTGGTATTGATTTATCACCCGTTTAGAAAACTTTGCGACATAATGACGCATGATTATTGTTACAAGGGTGTTTAATTGCGCAAGAAGATAAAAAAAGGTTGATCATGCAGAGCACGGATTGAAATAAAATCTCTGCTTGTGAGTGGTAAGTCAATGTAAAGACAAAACATTTCACAACTCTTAAGAGCACACGGTAACCTATGGTGCCGCGGAAAAAGTGCTCCATCCTGAGCATTTTTTTCGATGATAATAGAATCTATCACTCAGCACTAACACCCATCCGTCAAACAATGGTGGTGCAAGGGGTAAACGTGATGTTATGGACTCACACATAACCTAATAAAATATAATACAACACACAAAAAAGAAGAAGGAAATACTCACCGCGTGATCTGATGGATATGATGCGGGAGCCAATGTCGGGAGGTTTGGTATACATCTGGTGCCATGGGTCGATTCCATGGCACCGATGCTACTTATCAACCGTACCCTTCTCTTTTAATCATACTTCCGTCGTCCCAAAATTTAAGTACACTTTGTTAATATTTGTTGTCTTAAAATTAATGTTCATTTTTAGTTTCAACAAATTAAAATGCTTCTAAGTGATTGAGAATGAATTTTCATTAGTTAATATTAGGGGTGTTCTTCTGTTCGGTTATCGGGTTACTCGGTTAATTCAGTTCGGTTATTTCGGTTAAATATTTTTTTAGGGTCAAACCGTGAACCAAACCAAACCGAATTCAAATCCGGTTTTCGGTTCGGTTCGGTTCGGTTAAATTCTAGTTCGGTTTGGTTCGGTTTGGTTTTTGGTTTAATCCGAATTACACACTTTATTTATTAAAAAAAAAAAGAAAATATACAAATATATTTAGCCAAAATAAGCTATTTCAAACATAAAAGGTATTTTTTAATATTAGGATAAAATTTTATTGTTATTTATATATGGATCTTTTATATATAACATTTTATTGATCTTTTTATATATAAAAATATATATGTTTATATGAATTCGGTTTTCAGTTTTGATTATCAAAACCATATCCAAACCGAGAACCGAATAAAAGTTTGGTTTTGGTAAACTCGGTTTGGTTATTAATTTGGTTCGGTTCAGTTTTGGTTTTCGGTTTATTAGGATTTTTCGGTTTTTCTGCTCTAGTTAATATTGTAAGGCTGTCATTTTTTTTTTTTAAATTTTGTGAAATACATAAGTATGACATATAATTTTTTTTGGGGACATGGAGTGTAATTAAAAAAAGAAATTGAGTTGTCTTTTGGGCCTGTCCAAGTGGCATGTTTTCATATGAAGATCCATGTCAACGAATCCAAACCAAACAACAATCTTAAAAAACATCACCAAACCACTTCATCATATATCATATCTAGTAAAAAAAAACAACAACATTATCATTTTATCACAACCTATCTGGTCTTCACCACTGAATGCAAGCAGCAGCACTTGCAGTAATGGCGGCGCACACAATCCTCTTCTCATCCTCAGCAGCCACAGCCGCCACACACTCTCTCCTATTCCCCACTTCAAACCCCAACACAATCACATTCCAGTCATCTTTTACCGGTGTGTCACTAAAACCCATCATCAGCCGCCACTCTTTATCCCTCTCAGCCGCCTCAGCCGCCACAGCACCTAAGCCTTTGACAGTTGTGGCTGCTACCAAGAAAGCTGTTGATGTGCTTAAAGGGACTTCTAGTGTTGAAGGGGTTGTTACCCTCACTCAAGAAAATGATGGTATTCATAATTTTATTTTATGTAATGTGTTAGGATTATGAGATAAGGGGANATTTTTTTTTAGTATATATAATTTTATTTTATATAATGTGTTAGGATTATGAGATTGATTATTTGAAGAGATTACATAAGCTTATTGCATTTTCTGAACCTAAGGCGGCCTTTGTCTAGCGGTATCCTTGAGAAAGTTATGTCCCCAGAGTGTTCAGTCCTGCAAGGGATAGCTGTATTTGAGTATATGAATGAGCTTAAGGGGTGTTTGTTTAAGCTTAGGGGGTGTTTGTTTTGGCTCATATAGCCGGCTTATGGCTTATGTGGTTTTGGGCTTATGTTTTATAAGCTCACCTTTTGGGGCTTATTTTGAAACTTGTGAGATTATATAAACTTATCATGACATGATAAGCTTATATAAGCCAGAAAATCTCCAAAATAAGCCACAAAAAGTAAGCTTATGAAACATAAGCCGAAAACCAAATAAGCCATAAGCCAGCTATATAAGCCTAAACAAACACCCCCTTGTATGTGGCTTACGAGCTTATGTGTTTTCCGGCTTTTATTTCATAAGCCCCAATTTCCCGGCTTATATCGAGACTTGTGGGCTTATATAAGTTTATTATGATATTATAACTTATATAAACCCATATGTTTCAAAGTAAGCCCAAAAATTGAGGCTTCTGAAATATAAGCCGAAATCAGATAAGCTCATATGCCCACATATAAGCTTAAACAAACACCCCCTTATTGAGGTGTTAAGCACTTAAGCTAATAAGCACAAACTGTTTTGAATCAGCTAACCGAAATGTGCAGTGTTAGAGAAGTCCTTATTAGTAGTAAAAAGGATAATGTAGGAGATAGTGTTTGGATTTGTTTATGTTTTATTTATAAGTTATTTGTGGCTGTATTACAAATTCTGATTGTAGTGGTGAAAGCTGTAAAGTGCTTATATGCATCAGAAATTTGAAAACACATTAAATAAGCTGATTAATTGTCTTCTTCCATTGAAATATTCGAAAGTTATTATTAGTTCTATTAAATACAATGTAGGAGATAATGTTTGGATTGCTTTGATGAGTTACTAAAATGCAATAAATCGATAAGCTTACCTATCAAATTAGGATTATATGATAGTTAGGGGGTGTTTGGGACTGCTTTTGTATCTTTCTTTTGAAAAAGTGTCATTCTGGATTGCTTATACTTATGGTGGTGTTTTGGTGAAGCTTATCTAAGCAGCTTAGTGCATTATTAAAAATCAATGTGCAAGTGATTAACTATAAGAGTTTGTGGATGGTATAAGCTAATAAGCAACAACATCAAAATCTTTTTAGAAGCTAAGTGCTTATTAGCTATCAAAGACAATATACGAGATTTTGGGTTTTCTGATGTATTAGGAGCAATAAGTTGATAAGCTTTATTTTTTGGTGTTTGAGATCATATAGGCCGAAAGTGCTTATGTGAAGCAGCTTTTGATAAAGAGGTTACATAAAGTGATGAGCATAAGCTGTTTACCTATGTCCAAACACTTAAAAGTGTGTTTATGCTGCCAACTTATGGTTCTAGTTATAGGTATTTGAAGAGAGAAATCAGATGAGTGATTAGAGTGTTTCTTTGCTTACAACTAGAAAATAACAGAAACTAATGATAACATATTATAGAAGCATAAGATAGATTATTTCAATAGTTTATTGCTGCAGCTAGACTTATGAACCAGTGGTGAGCAATCCAAACCCGGCCTTAGTATCTGTGGTAACTGTAAGTAATGAACTAAATATGATGGTGTTTGAATCTGCTCATGTTTCAATAAGTTGCGTGATAAGCTGTTTTTGAGTGTTTTACAAATTCTTGTAATAGTGGTGAAAACTATGAAGTGCTTATGTGTATCAGCAATTTGAAAACATGTTAAATAAACTGATAACTTGTTTTACTACATCGCAATACTCAAAAGTACTTATTAGTTGTATCAAAATACTGTATGCTGACAAGTTGTTTACATAAGCAATGCTAAACACTCCTTTAGTGTTTGTTGCTTGGATATAGTGATAATGATTGTCTGATTATTAAGGGGTCAAGGGATCAGTTTTGAACCAGCTGCAATGAACCGAATATGATAAACCTTAGTTGATTATCTGATTATCATAACTTTACAGAGTGGAAACACAACCAAAAACTAGCTCCACACGCTGTTTCGTTATGCTTGATTGTCTATTTTAGTTTATTGCAAACCACGTAATCACTTTCAATACAATAAAACTGACACACCTTTGGTTGATTTATGTTTATATTGACGATTGAGTGGCTTATTGTTGTAACTGACATAGGTCCAACAACCGTGAATGTCAAGATAACCGGGCTGACTCCAGGACCCCATGGATTCCATCTAGTAAGTATTCATCAGATATTTGTATGATGTTTTATGTCATATGTCTGTCGACATGATGAACTCTTAATGATGTTTTTGTGTTTTTTGATGTATAGCATGAGTTTGGCGATACCACAAATGGATGCATATCAACAGGTTTGAATTTTAATCGAATTACAATCTACATTTTTTAGGTTCATGAAATAAATATATTGTTTTGATTTGATGGTTTCTTTGATTGACGTCAGGACCACATTTTAATCCTAATGGGCTTACACATGGTGCTCCTGAAGACGAAATCCGACATGCGGGTGACCTGGGAAACATAATTGCCAATGCCGATGGTATTTTAGCACATACTTCTACTTTTCTCCTAGTTCTAGTTCTATTTTAATCATTTACGATGAGTACAACATTTTATACGGTAACGCCTTTTCTTTATATATAATTTTTTGTTAAAATATGTGCAGGTGTGGCTGAGGCTACAATTGTCGATAATCAGGTTTGATTTTGGACTTTTGTTTTATTACATGTTTCTTAATGTTGCTGATGTGTAATATGTGGATTTTCTGGTTAACATTGCTTTCTGCTGGTGTGCAGATACCATTGACCGGGCCTAATGCTGTGGTCGGAAGAGCCTTTGTGGTCCATGAGCTAGCTGACGACCTTGGAAAGGGTAAAAGTGTTATATTTTTTACAGATGTTTTATAAACAGATCAACTGTTTGGGTAATATATTATGGTTTTCCTCATCCTTTTTGTCGGTTTATATTCAGGTGGTCACGAACTTAGTCTCTCCACTGGAAATGCAGGCGGACGACTTGCTTGTGGTATGATAATTGTACATACAATGTGTTAACTGTTAGCTTTTATATATGCATAATATCTAACAACCTTTAGCAACCTGCCTTAGATTTGTGAACCCGAATGATATCTATAATATTCTAGAGATGACGATTTTGATGTATTTTATCATGGGTCATACTCATATGGGTTGAATGGGTAAAAAGTCATCTATGTGTGTTCGGACACTTAAATCTTTCAAATTACTTATGCAATAAAACCATATTATTATTTTGAAATCATTTTTATCACATTAATCATTAGTAAGAAAGCTCTAAAAAGATGATTCTGGATGAGAGTATCCGTCATGACTGAGCCTTGTGGAAAGTTTGCTACTTCCTTTTACTGTCAAGGACCTGAATTTGCTTTCTTCACTTGATTCGTTATGATCTAAAATGAAAGAAAAGATGAAAGATACCTGAGATGAAGTAATTCGGTTTTTAATTAAGAGAACATCCGAAAGATTGTTATTTGTTAGTGTAGCAGTAAGGCTTTATTATATGAATGGATGCTAATTTTCAACTCTCTTAAGTATTGCCAAATGAAATATCAAAATTGACGAAAAGAATCCTATTTTGGTTCACTTTTTTAACAAGTTGTGAACATTGATTAGTCTCCGGTTTCTTTTGTTATGGTAATGCATACTCAGGTTCGAAATCCTGATCCACCGGACCACCACTAACTGTAGCGAATGCTACAAACATGCACTTTCTTTGACTTGGTTATATATGTTTTGAAACTGTAAGCTTAAAGTATTAGAGCTCTTATTTGCAAATATAAATATGTTAAATGTTTAGCAAGCAAAAAATCATATTTACGTAGTTTTATCAAGCAAAAGCTCATCTTATATGCCTTTGTGATGCTAACCAAGTCATTGTAATTGTCTTCACTAAACAGAAAGATTTTCTGCCCTTTGATATATGCAGGTGTGGTCGGCTTGACTCCACTCTAATTTTGCGGTGGACCTTGTTTAGTCAATCTCCATATGTACTCGGATCCCTATTTCATCTACAGTTTTCGCATAGAGAGGTTATTACTTTTTACAAGACTGTAGGTTGAAATACTTGTGCATTGTATTTAGCCAATAATCAATGAGGCTTCTTTGAACTCTTGGTGTAAACTGTACAACTACATCTTTGCTCTTTGAATAAATTGTGAGTTATTTTAATTCTATTGGAACAGTCTTGCTGTCGCTTCTTGAACACAACCTTTGCTTTAATGCAACCATTTACAATGCGTAGGACTTCTTGTGCTTACTGTAATAGTCGTAGAAAATGGAACAATATCAACATGGTATTTACTTGGTCAAAATTTGTCTATACTCCCAATCTTTACTAGGATTCCTATATTTTACCATTGTAAATTTTCAGTACGTATAGTTTAAAAGAAACAACTATTACTGTATAAGAAGAAACGGAAAACTGTGTGCATAAGACAACAAACTGGTATCTATTTGAGCTGATAAACATGACAAGTGAGTCGGCTCATTGCTTTTGTTATGGTAGAAGAGGCGTTGAAATGTAAAATTCAAACATGGTATTTATGTGGTACAACACTTTGCGTGTACTTAAAGTCGTCACTAGGATTCTTAGAGCATCTATTGTGGTGGGTTAAAAAAGGTCTAAATTAGAAGTAGACGCCCATAATTTTGTGAACCTTATTTAAGTTATGGGTCATGCCTATTTGACACGAAAATGTTTAGGATTACCGAGAGATTAGCTAATTTAAAAGTTATTTGTAAATTCTTCTACATGTTTTTCTGGATCTGTATCTAACAAGTATCTTTTTAGATCTGATAATAGTGGTAGAATTGGAAACGATTTGAACATGGTATTTGTGTGGTTCAACTAATCGTTACTAGGATTTGTTTATATCTTTGTGAATTTTTAGTTGGCACTTTAAATGCGTGAAAGACTTTGTCTACACTCGACCTCATTACTAGGATTGTTAGGAAGTTTTAGTAGCACATTTAAAGAAAGAAAGACGGTTCTTATCACAAGAAGAAAACCGAACAACACTATGTGCACAAGACGCCACGTCTCCTAATTACTCTCGAGCCGTATTCAACAAATTTCTATTTGTGTTGGTGGTTGTAGAAGAGTGGTTAGGCAGATGGTTGGGTGTGAATTAAGTTAGGATTGGGTGTGATTAGTAGTGATGGATGCTTTTGATCCTGTTTTGGTCCATGCATTTGTTACAACTTCTTCCTTAAGTTGGTATCCTACACAAAAGTTCCTTACTAAAATTGATGTTAGACAATATCACTATCTGCTATCATGTTGTCATTTATGCCAATTTAATGTTAAGTTAGGACTTTTCTTTTCATTACAAAATTCTAAACTTATTAGGTGAATAATAATAGGTAACAAGGGATTATAGCTACAATAAGTTATTGTTAGGTATATAATTTTTGGTTTTTAGTTCTTGCATTGTACCTTCGTTATTTTGTAATTTTCTTAAATTAAGGTATGTTGCTAAATTAGGAGAAAAAGTTATGATGTGTGGTATAGGAATGGGCTTTTGGCCTAAATTATCTATCAATAAATGTCATAAATTTTAGTTTTATCACTTAGTGCAACATATTTATCATCACTTTTCTTTTTGATAAAATTTTAGTGAACAATAAACTAGAATAAAGGGGTCATGCCAACCTTCTTAAACAAGGAAGATCTATACTCGGTTTGAGTCTGAGTGACGGTGGACTCAAATAGCTTGGATTAGTTGGACAAAAAGTCGGAAACTATGATTAAAAAAAACTAAATAAACATGTTTACCCTTTGTTTTACACTTGATGCAACAAATTGCACACTTTAGTAAGAAATGGTGAAGTTAACATTAAATTAAGTGCTAAAATAAAGTTGATTGCATATATTGTTAACTCATGTTTCTTATATGGTTTATTATATTCAAAATGCAATTGTGTCATATTTGACACAAAAATGTTTAGGATTACCGAGAGATTAGCTAATTTAAAAGTTATTTGTAAATTCTTCTACATGTTTTTCTGGATCTGTATCTAACAAGTATCTTTTTAGATATGATAATAGTGGTAGAATTGGAAACGATTTGAACATGGTATTTGTGTGGTTCAACTAATCGTTACTAGGATTTGTTTATATCTTTGTGAATTTTTAGTTAGCACTTTAAATGCGTGAAAGACTTTGTCTATACTCGATCTCATTACTAGGATTGTTAGGAATTTTTAGTAGCACATTTAAAGAAAGAAAGACGGTTCTTATCACAAGAAGAAAACCGAACAACACTATGTGCACAAGACACCACGTCTCCTAATTACTCTCGAGCCGTATTCAACAAATTTCTATTTGTGTTGGTGGTTGTAGAAGAGTGGTTAGGCAGATGGTTGGGTGTGAATTAAGTTAGGATTGGGTGTGATTAGTAGTGATGGATGCTTTTGATCCTGTTTTGGTCCATGCATTTGTTACAACTTCTTCCTTAAGTTGGTATCCTACACAAAAGTTCCTTACTAAAATTGATGTTAGACAATAACTTTTTTTTCATTACAAAATTCTAAACTTATTAGGTGAATAATAATATGTAACAAGGGATTATAGCTATAAGTTATAGTTAGGTATATAATTTTTGGTTTTTAGTTCTTGCATTGTACCTTCGTTATTTTGTATGAAATAGTTACATACTTTCAGTTTTGTAATTTTCTTAAATTAAGGTATGTTGCTAAATTAGGGAGAAAAAGTTATGATGTGTGGTATAGGAATGGCGTTGGCCTAAATTATGTACCAATATATGTCATAATTTTAGTTTTATCACTTAGTGCAACAAATTTATCATGATTTTCTTCTTGATAAAATTTTAGTGAACAATAAACAAGCATAAAGGGGTCACACCAACCTTCTTGAAAAGGGAGATATATACCTGGTTTAAGTTTGTGTGGCGATGAGCTCAAATACCTTGAATTAGTTGGCCAAAAAGTCGTAAACATGGTTAAAAAAAAAAAAAAAAAAAAAAAAAAAAAAAAAAAAAAAAAAACATGTTTACCCTTTGTTTTACACTTGATGCAACAAATTGCACACTTTAGTAAGAAATGCCGAAGTTAACACTAAATTAGGTGCTAAAATAAAGTTGATTGCATATATTGTTAACTCATGTTTCTTATATGGTTTATTATATTCAAAATGCAATTGTGAATACACACCTATAGTTATTAGCATCCGTTGGACGATCACCATCTCATAATACTCATTGTCACCATCGTTCTGTTTTTAGTAAAATTACCTCAACAGACTGCTACTTAATTGTGAAAAATATGTATCACTTTGTTTTAAATTTAGATTTGGTCATGGCATCCTTAAGTTTCGAAATTATGTAGAATACTCAAAGCTTACTAAAGTTATTATACTTCACATTTTCAAGTCTTTCTTGCACTAAACATTGTATCGTTTTCAAGGTTTTGAAAGTAATAAAAACCAAAGAATGGTCAAACCGACTTTATTAGAAAAAAAAAAGCCTTTATAATCGGTGTCAACATTAAAAGTGAACTATTGTTATGTTAAACTCTAAGTATAGACTTTGGTTATAGTTTGTAGTTCCTGGCTTAGCTTGGAGTTAGTGCTTGGGTGTTTCATCTTAGTGTAGCGGTGATGTTTTGTTGTATTTTCTCATGCCTACTGGCTCTTTGTTAGAGTTGTCTTTGTTATGTTGTTTTGGCTTTTTGCCTTTAATAATATCTTTGCCTTTTTCAAAAAAATATCTTGATTTAACTCTTAAGATCTTTAGATTTTACAATCTCGCTAAGCAAAAACGAGTTGATACTTTATAGGATCTTAAAATGCATAAGATTTTAAGTAGGATCTCGATCTTATCATAGGATCGTAAGATCTCGATCCGATTCAATCTATTAGTTAATTAGTATTTTAAAACATTAGGCATTGCATTTTCATATTATTATAACTTTGATAACTCTTCTTTTTTCATGCAATTATTAGTTTTGAATACGGATAACTAGACATATAAGCATTTGAACATTTAAGAAGGATCTTTCGATCTTGATCTGATCTTGCAAAAATAAAAAAGGACTAATTATATGATCTCGATTTTAACAGCTTTGGTATTAACTAATAAAAAGCTCTACGGTAAAAATGGACACATTTTTGCCTAATACTCGTAATAGGGTAGGGTTTTATCGGGTCAAAAATAAACTCTAGGTTAAAATTGTTGGCCAAATCGATTTAACTTTAAAGAAATATCAAAAATAAACTCGTAAGCACAATTCTATGGCCTTTTTAATATATATGCCTTTCTTTTTTTTCTTTTCTTTTCTTTCCTCTAATCTTTTTACAACAAAAAAAATGCTTTTAGTTCACAAGTATAATAAGGTATGTATTAATATCATGTAAGTTCATACATGGAGATGTTTTTAATTATAGAAGGCTTATACAACACCTTATGGGTTATTGTTAAGAAAACCCTTTTTTTATTTATTATTATTTTTTCTTTCTTTCTTTCTTTTCTTTTCTTTTCTTTTCTTTCCTCTAATCTTTTTTACAACAAAAATAATGCTTTTAGTTCACAAGTATAATTAAGCTAGAACTCTAGTTAATATTATAGTTTTGCGACAATCATTTTTTGGAACCTTTGACTCGAAATGCTTTATTTTTAGACCACAAATGCGTTCATACAACTAAAAATCCTCTTTTTGATTGAGTACCGTGAAGAGGAAAACAAACCCTTTTGGTCATACAAACTATGAAGTGTTATAAAGATGGCTTACACTATACCCTATTTTAGGCAGTGTTTTGTCTAAAGATGATGCACTTTGAGTATATTTGCATATTAAGTGTCCCTAAAGATTCATAATTATTGCATCAACATTCAACCACAAATGCTAACCAATCATTTAGTTTATAACAAACTTATTAAAATAATTCCATAAAATATCTCAATTAGTTTTTTGCTTCATTGAACCCTAATATAGGTTTTTTGATTTATAGTGACAACAATTTCACATGGGCCTAACAACTTGATATGAAAAAGGCAAATAAACAACATGATATTTGACTCGCCGTCCTAATGGAGTTTTTTTTTGGTCGAAAACTATGGTCACTTTAGTCAACATGTTGATAAAAAGTAAATCAAGTGGTAAATTATTCGTGACACTTGAGTTCACTTGACCTTTAACTAGCAACCAATTTTTACTCTTGTAACCAATACGAACTCTTAAGTTGAAGAAACAAATGAAATAGTCCAAATCCTTTTTTCCACATTTTTTTCTATATCCACCAATTTAAGTAATACATAGAGTTTTAACTATTGTGTTTTATCTTTTATATGATTTAAACAACTTGATTTCTAGGTATAGTTGCATCAGCTCTCTCATATTNATATGATTTAAACAGCTTGATTTCTAGGTATAGTTGTATCAGCCTTCTCATACTTCACTCTGACGGATTTAATTTAAATATTGTTGTTGAAAACAAGTTTTAGACCACTTTAAAATACTTTTATAATTTTCTTGATAAACATTATGTTGCTCCTCCAAAACTATTGCAATTCAATAATTTCACACAACACATCATATATATAGACGTATTATATGAACCAATGAAATAGGTCTAGTGGAAAACAAATTTGATGTTGAAGTATAATGTGGGAAGTAAGAGAAATAAAAAAAGTGATAATAATTTTTAGTCGCACATTTTAAATTAGAAGAAAAACTTTAGAAGAGATGCATGTATTTTATAGATGCATCTGAAATGTAAAAATATATAATTACAGTTTTTTCTCATTTTTTTCATTTTAGTTTTTATCTTAAATCTGACCTTGAATTTCACCATAGTGGAGATCCACTTCCGTTGACCAACTTTTTTTATTCACAAAATTATTATTAGTTGCAGTTAGTGATCTACTCAATCCTCTTACTCAAACACCTTATCAACTTGTTGACTTCTTAACATAAGCTTTATATCGCTGTATAACTTTTATAAATGATAATATACAACTTACATGATTTAAAATACCATAAAATATATGTTGTAACAATCACATAAATTGTTTTTTATTGCCTCATAATATTCAACTGACAGTGAGTGACAGTAGAGGTGGATGACGAAATATTATGTATACTGAAATACATGGTTATTCATGAATATGGGGGAAAAAATGTAAGTACTTATACTATACAACTATATTAATTGGTACATGATTATTCTTTTGTATCCATTTTAATCAACTTAGCTAACATAAATTGTTAAACTGATACAATACAAGAGATGATCGACCGCACAAATATGATGTTATTTATTTAGAACTTCGACTAGCTATGCAAGAAAATATATTTTAAAATTTTAAAAAGTAATATTATTGATAGATCGAATTAGTTTATGCTCAAGCATATAAAAGCACAATGACATTTTATGTCTTTTTATTTACTTTCATTAGAGGTTTTGAACTAAAAGATAAAATAGTTGATGTGGTTGCTTGGCTTATTTGCAATTTTCAACTTGTAACAGAATTTTTCTAGTGAGTGGCTCAAAAGCTACTTCACGCAACTTGTAACCACTCACAATCATATAATAAAATTTAGAGATTGTATAGAATTAAATCATGAAATAAAATATAATTACTATACTTGTTCAAAGTCTAAGTGCATCGGGAAATTTTGGTGTTGTTTCGTTGATGTTATGAGAAAAATGTTGTCACATCAGCTCTTTTTCTCCATAACATCAGAATCCACCACAACACAAAAAATACCCATTCTTCTATAACACAAGATTCTGGTGCCGTCGTGCACCTCTGGACTCACATATATTGAAAAAAATGAGAAAACCCGAAAAAAGTGGAAAACATGAGCCACGGTGTGCAAGTGGCGTCGTCCGATTGCGTTTTCTGAAATCATTTTGGCTGATCACGACGAATCAAGACGCGAAAATGCGAGCCACAGTATCGTAGTGGCGCCGTCGCGTTGCGTTTTGAGGGAAAATACCACTCTTGACGCAGGGTACCCTAGGCCTCTAAGGCTCTAATAAGAAAGTATAAACTTGAAAGCTGTCAAATTTTAATATATTTATTTTGCTTTAGAAATATATAATGAAATGAAGAAGAACAGATATATTATTTTCTTTTAGGAAATAAGAAGTTTACAAGCAATTTTTTAATGGTTTAGATAATGGAGATTGTTGCTAAAAAAAGAAAGTGACATCAACGTGTGAAGCACACTCCCAAATGATAGGTTTTTATACTATTTGGTTATTGGATTGGCCATAGTCCTAAACTTTCATTAACTCGATAGGCATGTCACATGTGGTAGAAACTAAGAGAACGTTGAGAACTTTACATGGGAAATGATATCCTTACTTTTGTTTAACTTTTTGCACCATGGCTACGAAATGAGATAAAATAGAGAATATGATAGTGAATCTTACATATGTGGTAGATAAAAGAGTTGAAGGAGACCTACAAGATAATTTTGCTTAATGTATCTTTATATCTTAACCACTTGTCAATCTTTAAAACTTTAAATATTTAGAATTTGCTTAATTTAAGTTGAGGATTCTGAAATCAATGGCTAGTGGTTGATGATGGTTAATGTTCTAATTCACAAGAACTTGATCTTTCATATTATTGAGTCAATTTATTAAAGTCATCAATCTTTAAACTTAATTGTATAATAACTATTAAAATTGAACCACATTAAAAGTTCTTATATTAAAACTTGGCATGCCCAAGAAACTCAAATTTGATCATGTTACTCTTGGACCAAAATATATAAATAACTTAACCATGGAATGCCTTTTTAAAGCTACACTTGAATTTTGGGTAGCCTCTGCACACCCAACTTACCTAACTAACTCATTAATTTACCCCAAAAATAGATTCTTCATTTTCCCTCACCATCACCACATTTTGTTTCCGCTTTTTATGGGTCTACACCATTTTCTTTATCATCTACATGCCAAATTATATCTACATATACATTCACCAAAATCTCAAAAACTTCATTTCTATATAAGATGATATTTATGCTGCAAGAAGCGCATCATTTCTATCTAAATACAATCCTAATCCAAAGGTTAATAACGAGGATAAAACATCGTGAAAATAAAAAACTAACAAAAGATAAGCTCCTAAAAACACGAAGTTTATAAATAATCAAGATCAAAAGATGATTTACAATGAAAGCCTAAACCGTATATTTATAAGGGAAAAGTTATATTGGACAAAAAGATAACTAAATAAAGTAAAAAACTAAAATTTTGACTTCCAGCCAAACACCCTAAATGCAGTTGCCAGGAAGAGGAGAGGCAAAGCATTTTAACCACTTAAAATGAGGCGCCCCAGGAAGAGGAAGGGGGAATACATTTTGGATTCAAACCTCTTGTTTTGCTTGTGTAAGCTTGGTCTTGATTTTTATCCCCATCATTCCCCATAACTTGAAAAGAACTCGCCCTAGAATTCTCACCATCAAAGGCTTCATCAACCTCGAGCATCTTCTCACATGCGTACCTTGCCTTCAGTAGCTTTACACTTCAAATCAACTCAAGAACTCTTTTCCTTCACTTTTTCACGTTTCTTCACACGTTTTCCACATCCCCATGATTCACACGAAACGTTAAATCATTCTTTATCGCCCCCTCATCATTCTCCCTCTCTTGAAAAGATTCGAGTTCTTGCGATAGATAGGACGAGGCTTCAAAAACTTCAAATGTTTTCAAATTTTTAACTGAAACTTTTATTTTCGCACTTACCACCTTAGAAAAAAGTTTGGGTCTTTGATTTGAACATTCATGTTTAGATCAAGACTACAAACCTTTACATCCTCATTATCTTGAGAACCCATAATTTTTTTGGACAAGTCTGCAAAATACTAACTTTATTTGTTGTTTCCAACACTAAAGTTGAAATTTTGTAATCATGTTTCTCACAAATTTCGGGTCTTGGATTTCCTGATCAACATGCTCTTCAACAACTACAACCTTCAAAATGTTTTCTTCCACCTTAACCGTTTTTGGCAATTGCGGTTTTACTTTGAGTGGAATCACAACAATTTTCCTTCCTTATCATGATATTTTGTTGAATACTCCCTTAACCTCATATTGCCATTGTTTTCCATACAAAATATGACACCCATCAGTATCATCCACAATTCAAAGTACTTTCACTTTATAGAACTTTCCAATTGCTACTCGAACCCTACAAACTTGATAATCCTCAATTGGACAAAGCTCCATTGGTCATTTTTAGAAGTTTACCAATTTTTTTTGAAACCAGATTATTTAAACTACAACCAATAAAAATTGAAGAACAAACATAACTATTAATTTAGATTTATAAACGAAATAATTTGGTTGTAGATTACGTGCACAATTGTCTCCAAAATTGCCTATGAGTGGACAAATTCTTCGACCTTCGTGCTTGGTAGCCTCAGGATTCTTTCGGATTGATGCCCTGCCTACGATCACGGAATTTAGTTGTTTTAATATAGTGTAACTCATGTCAAGTTCTTTTACGGATTTGGTTAAACCTTGATCCATGTACTCTCCAAACCATACCCCACCAATATTGTGGGTTGTTGAATCTTCTACATCATTCACCATCCAGGATACTAATAAGCGGCGGAAGCGAATTTTATTAACCTAATCAAAGAGTTGGCAACGAGAATAAAACCTCCTAGGGATAAAACTTTAACAAGACAAACTCTTAAAACACGTAGTTGAGCAATAATCAAGATCAAAAGATAATTTACAATGAACACTAAACATTATATTTTGAGCGAAAATTACTTGAAAAAAAAGATAATTAAATAAAGTAAATAAAACGAATTTAAAAAAAATGACATTTCCTAAAAAAAAAATGGACTTCTAGCTAAACACCCCAAATGCGACGCCCCAGGANTCATGATATTTTGTTGAATACTCCCTTAACCTCATATTGCCATTGTTTTCCATACAAAATATGACACCCATCAGTATCATCCACAATTCAAAGTACTTTCACTTTATAGAACTTTCCAATGGCTACTCGAACCCTACAAACTTGATAATCCTCAATTGGACAAAGCTCCATTGGTCATTTTTAGAAGTTTACCAATTTTTTTTTAAACCAAATTATTTAAACTACAACCAATAAAAATTGAAGAACAAACATAACTATTAATTTAGATTTATGAACGAAATAATTTGGTTGTAGATTCCCGACACTCCTTCTTTGATCCACCCATTCTTCAACTCTTTTATTGGATTCATTACGTGCACAATTGTCTCCAAAATTGCCTATGAGTGGACGAATTCTTCGACCTTCGTGCTTGGTAGCCTCAGGATTCTTTTGGATTGATGCCCTGCCTACGATCACGGAATTTAGTTGTTTTAATATAGTGTAACTCATGTCAAGTTCTTTTACGGATTTGGTTAAACCATGATCCATGTACTCTCCAAACCATACCCCACCAATATTATGGGTTGTTGAATCTTCTACATCATTCACCATCCAGGATACTAATAAGCGGCGGAAGCGAATTTTATTAACCCTAATCAAAGAGTTGGCAACGAGAATAAAACCTCCTAGGAATAAAACTTTAACAAGACAAACTCTTAAAACACGTAGTTGAGCAATAATCAAGATCAAAAGATAATTTACAATGAACTCTAAACATTATATTTTGAGCGAAAATTACTTGAAAAAAAAGATAATTAAATAAAGTAAATAAAACGAATTTAAAAAAAATGACATTTCCTAAAAAAAAAATGGACTTCTAGCTAAACACCCCAAATGCGACGCCCCAGGAAAGAAAGGTTCAAAGCATTTTAACCACTCAAAATGCGGCGCCCAAGAAAATAGAGGGGTAAAGCATTTTAGACTCAGGCCTTGTCTTGCTTGTGTAAGCTCGGTCTTGATTCTTGTCCCAATCATTTTATATCATACTTTCTCCGTCTTATAATAAATGTTCGACGTTAGTAACACGGTTTTGAAAAAAATCATTGTCAACAAATAAGATGTAACTTTACTTTTCAGAATATTTCGAAATGGTAAAAACTTAAAAAGTGAACATTGGCCAAATAAAATACTCTAGTAAAATGAACATTTGTTATGGGAGGGATGTAATTGTAGAAAATTGATTTTGATGCTGTATTTACATTATAAAACTAAGTGGTCATGACTTTAACTAAATTATAATATATCAGTCCCAATTTTGTAATGTTCAGAAGTTAAGGGGCTATATGTGTTCTAGATTAAAAGAAGAGGAATTAAAGAGTGGAAGTGAAGAAAAGAATGTTGCTTAGTAGTTTAGTTAGCTGGTTAACCTCACTGGATTCTACTTATTTAACGCTCCCACCTTAAAAAAAATGTAAACTACTATAAATATATGGGGCCTAAATATATATATACTCTATTATCTTCTGTAGATAAATACAGTAACATTTTGTGAAAGATACATAATACCATAATAATACACCATTTACAGTACCATGCTTGTAGGAATAAGCAAATATGAAAATATTATCGTAAGAATGTGATGTTAGGCTTGAAACTACGTACGGATTTTCTTGTTTACAAAAAGAAAATCTATTTATAATGGTTTGAAAGGTATACCAATCTATCATTGCAAGGCAAAAAAAGAATAAAACGTAACAAGAAACAATACACGCGTTGACATTATGCACATATGTAGTTGATTTAATCTTGGTTTTAATTAGGTGATAAGCAAAGGTCAAGTATCATTAGCAAGGAATTGACAAATCAACAAGATAATATTCTCAAATGTCAACATTGCATAAAGGGCATGTACATGACAGTTTTAATTAGGACATGTACATTTTCATTCATGTACATTTCATTAAGTTTTTACACTAAAAATTACTATGACACAAAAAAGAAGCTTAAACTGCCTTTTTCTTTTTCTATGTTGAGATCATTGATTTTGATTTATTTTTCATATTGTTGTTGTACAACTGCCAAAAGCAAATTTATAGTTGCATTGGTTGCACTTGTTTCTGCCTTTAATTATTTGACAAAAAAGGTAAGGAAAAGAATAAATAAAGTGAATATGGTGAGCTCACATAATGCATGCACACCATTGCCATTTTAGATAACTATACACAAAAAATCCCTAACTAATTATAAGAAACCCTAAATATAGGCAGTTACACTTTAGCTGTTTATGTATTCACATTGTTATAGTTATTTAATATTTGCCTACAAATAATAAGTAGTAATTCGTAGCTAATGTTTATTTTAGTAACGCTGATATGTGTTTAATGTTTATCGTCTAGTTAAAATTTCCATCGACATAATGATATTTTCCATTTTCGTCAAGTTATAACTTGTACTCATGGTTAGTTGGAAAACTATTACTACATCTAACATAAACATCTCTTTTATCCCTTGGCCGACCATGTCCAACTTACCTTAATGGTCACATTTAGACTAGTCACTAGAAGATTTTTCTATTTTTCGAAAGACAACAAACTAGAATTCAACCTTAACATTTAATCAGAGCTGTATTCGAGGTGTGCGAGGTGTGCTACCGCACAAGGCCTCAAATTTTAGGGGCCTCAAAATATATAGCCCTTTATATATTTTAGAGCGTCAAAATATACTTCCAACTTCAAAATGTTAACGACATATGAAATTATGCTTTAAATATCATCTTAAAGTGGTCTAGAGTGACGAAGAACTCATTAAAACTTAAAGCTGGATGGTTACAATAAATTTTCATCATCATGTTTGAGCCTCATGAAATTTTTTGCACAGGGCTTCCGCTAACTCAGCTACGGCATTGCATTTAATGATAATTTTTGATGAGGTTTACAAAGAAAACAATACTGAATCATGCTGGAAACGAAGTATGAGGGCAAAGAAATTAAGATATACAAAGTGATAATTGGTAGGCTTAAGTAAGTTATAAAGTAAAGGAAGAGAATAGAGTGTAATGGTCACAAGATTACCTGTAAAATGAAATATAGTAATGGTGTACACACTCAATACCACCCATAACATAACTAACTCATTAATCTCCTCCACCCCCACTTCACACTTACTCCCTACTCTCTTCCCACCTTCTATCTAACACCATAATATATTATGTAGTTAACCGATAAAACACTCACAATAATATGCCTCAATAATATGATTTGAGTAGGTTAAGTTGTCAATATTCTTTTGTAAAGTTAGCCTATATGAATACGATTATTATTATCAACTTGGTTCAAGTTAGTTGACATTGTATCATGTAACTAAGCCACTTGTAACTTACTTCATGTTAGTTAAACTTGTATCATGTAAATGAGCTACTTATTGTTAGAAAATTAAAGTATAAAGTTTATATATGCACGTTACACGTGACGTGACAGAATTTGAACCTGCACTCATTTGGTTGAACCGTAGAGTATTTGCAAAATAACAAAAAATAAAATAAAAATGCTATAGTAGTTAAGAGGTGAATTTAGCAAAAAGCAAAGAAGAATAATAGATGAAGGGTGGAGAAGTACTTTCCTTTGAGATGAAGACGACATGGAGTGAATGAGGGATAGCATACCTTTAACGTGCATCTTCTTAATAAAATCTTTTAAATGATTTCCTTTCTTAATATATAGTTATTTAATGCAATTAAATCCATTTTGAATTCTTAACTTAATGTATATTCTCTATGGGTAATCTTTTATTCATACCAATTAGCTAAATACATATTACCTAGCCACACTCATCGACATACATATCATGTTTATGCCGACTCAACAGTCTGTTCGAAAGAGTGTCTATTTGCTTTGAGCCAAATGACATTTTTCTTAGCAACACCACATCACTAAACTACATTACTACAACATTTGAGCTTTATTTCATATTGACAATATTTTAAATTTAAGTTGCTAGTTACAAAAATGAACAAAGTGACGAAGTGGGAGATTGGATGAATAGCACGCGAAGAACATTAAACAAGCGCGTGAGACTCACGCATCCATACAAATTGTTAAAAAGCAACTTAAAAAGAAAAGATTGTTGGCAACAAACTACTTGAAGAAGAAAAATAACTTACACTTTTACCCCTTATACTTGTACTTATTTACACTTTTCACCACTTAACTTCCTTTCCACTCTTATACTATGTATATATATTGAACCAAGACCCCTCACTCTTTTTATACCATCACTAAATTAAACACACTCTCTCATTCACACACACAAACACTTTTGATCACCATGGAAGTTGAGTTACAATTCACCGAAAATATGATACGAGGCAAGCGTACTAAGCGTCCCAGACCGTGTTCACCGTTTGACAGCAACGGTGAACACTGTCTGGAGGCAGCAACTTTGTCAGAAGAAGATGAAGATATGGCGAATTGTTTGATTCTTTTAGCTCAAAGTGTTTGTGTTTCTCCCATCATCAAAGAAGAAAAAACCGACCCAATTCGTTACAAAACAGAAAAAATAAACAGCCGAAAGTTGACGGATATAACAAGTGGTAATAAATCCGGGTACTATGTTTACGAGTGCAAGACATGTAACCGAAGTTTTCCTTCTTTTCAAGCTTTAGGTGGACATAGAGCTAGTCACAAGAAGCCGAAACTTAACACCGAAGAAAAAGAAGCCGAAAGCTCATTAGAAACACATGATCAAAACAATAACAATCGAGTTAAGGATAATTACGAGAAATCACCATCACCAGACTCATCACCAGCACGAGCTCAAATAAGGATTAGTGTCCATGATAGCAAAGAACACAACAACAAGCCAAAGGTGCATGAATGTTCAATATGCGGGTCAGAATTTTTATCTGGCCAGGCACTCGGGGGACACATGAGGAAGCATAGGCCAATTCACTTACCTATTAACCGCGCCACGAGTAGTAGTATTGATGATAATAGTGGTGATCATAATCATAATAGTGTGTTCTCGTTGGATCTTAACCTTCCTCCACCTGATATGATGGAAGATATCGTCGTCCAGTCGAAATTTGAGTCGTTCAAGACATCGTCACAACAACAACGTTTGATGTTTTCTTCTCCGGCTTTAGTAGATTGCCCTTATTGATTGATCAATTATACTCGAATATTACATTTTTAATTGTTGTCATTAGTATTAATTGTTATTATATATTCATTGACTATATATTAATTAATCAAAACTGATTATTCGATCTTCTTCTTGTTTAATTACCATGCCTTAATTAATTAAGTTCCTTATTAAATTACATGGAATTTGTTTGTATGATGTTAGGTATGATCAAATAGTACTACTAACTAGTTTATAGCTTATTATAATCTCGTGTATTTATATACAGTCAGTTCTGACAAAATTAAAAAAACGTTAACCAGATGTTTAACATCATTTTTTATATCATATATAGAAAAATGTAAAAAAATAAAATAAAAAAAAATAAAATAAAAAAATGAATAGTTTTGATTTAAGTGAAATTGAAGTAGTGTGAAGTGTAGTGAGTGTGGAATACTTTGAGTAAGTGGTTAGTGTTGAATAGTTGCTATGATGCATTTCATGGGTTGCCTTTCATTCACGAAAAGTGAGTGATAGTGTGAGTAATACATGGGCATCTTTCTTTTTCTTATTTTTTTCATTTTCCATTTTCTTAATATGAATATAGCTACAAAATTATGTTCTTTTACAAATTTATATTTTAGCATCTATATTTAGAAATGAAAACATGATGCATATATACATAAAGCTTGTAAAAAATCGTAACGTGTGGTGTAAATTTCTTGGTTTCGGAATTCTTTTTAGTATGTTTTTCGTTTTTTTCTTAAATTGAGAGTGAAACGAAACACACGTCATGTGTAACATATGTGTGATTATGTGTGTGAGAAAGAGAGAGACGGCATGACACGAGAACTGAATGACTAGGGAGGGTTGGGCAGTACCAGCAACACAACCGAAAGATGTGGTTTACTTCTCACACTAAACTAGTTTCTTTGGTATCGATATGATATCGACAAGTAATGTGTTAGACCATGTTGTATTAACGTGTTTGTAACTGAAAAATGTAAGATAAAAACGGGTATAATTTGAGTGTAGAATAATTAAAAGGAAAGAAACACATGGTTTGTGTCACTCTAACACACACATGGAGTGAGTGAGTGGTAAGGCAGTCTGTATCAATAAATGGTTGGAAAACAAAGATGAGTTGGCTAACTGCATGCCTTTCCCATTTCTATCCAACTTCATCCATGTATTTAAATACATTATTGTCATTTATTTATATCTAATAAATCATCTAAAGACATGTCAATTTATACAAAACAAAATGTCAAAAATGTTGCCATATACATGCATGTGTATATGATAGCGAGGCGTGATAATGTGCCCGGTAATATATTGTCTAAGTAGTTACTGCAGTATTATTTTACAGTAATAGGCTATAGTAAGTTATTAGGGTGTCTGACTAGTGATTATAGTAAGTATGACTTTTACCATCTCATCGTTTGTAAGTCAAGTCATTAGTTTGGGAGTGGTTACTAATTATTTCATTAGTCACCGATTATTATATTGTACGTTACAAGTCCACGAGTGGTTATTGATTATTTGCGTCAACTTCTTGAAAAGGAAGGTTATTATTACCTGATTTGAGTCTGTGCTGCTGTGGATTCAATTATTTGGATTAGTCAAGCCAAAAGTTAAAACGAAAAAGCACTATTGCATCTAACAGTTTTGTTACATGTGATAAAATGATTCTGATTATAAATTTATATGTGTAACATAATCACTTGCAAAACTCAAAGTCAAAGACCCATAACTTATGGTTTACTATAATTCTATCATTGATTAAATATATTAAAGGGTTATTGTACAATGACTATCATTAATTTGAGGCTTAACATGGGATAAACATTTATATGAATTCTTGAATTGTCTGTTGTCTCGAATGCAAATTTTAAAAAGTGGATATATTGTAGGTAATAAGTTCAAATCCTAATCAGCAAAAAGAAAATTATCTAGTAAGTATAATGATGTAAAGGTAACAAAAAGGTTAAGGAAGGTTGGAAGTTGTTTATGAATAGATGTACCTAATAAATATGTACTAATCAATTATAAAGATGAAATAAAATTAGGCGTTAAACTTGATTATAAAGTGAGATAGTCCACATGATAAGGTGAGTGGTAACAGTGACAGATGCTCTTGCCATCTTGCACCACTTACGTAACAACTCTTCTTCGTTTCTTAACATAGCTTAAAAAAAGAAAAACAGAAAAGAAGGAAAAAAACAATGTGCGTCTACGAAAAAGTTTACGTTGTTTTTTTAACTTTTTAACTGACTAATATATGTACAATTCAAACTCGTCATCACACATGCATGCTCAAACCGGGTCATACATAAGCCAGGATTACTCTATATGTCCCTCAAGAAAAAGCGATACCGTGAATATGTAGATAGACTTTATAATAAGCTCAATCCATAAATAATATGATAATAACTTATAATTAAGATGTTTGTTGACATAAAAAAAGAGACTTTTTTTTCTTACATAAGTAGCAAATAAGATGTATGCCATGATGAAGTAATTAAACATAATCCTAATAAAAACATGCACGACAATAACTTTTGAAGAGATAGTGGCTCGTTCTTTTCTTTGGTATAAGCATAGATGTAACTTATCTTTTAGTCGGATGGATTGGCTTAAAAACCCTCATTTTGTTAATTTGTAATTTCTATCTCCTTGCTAGTGTCTTTAATAATATCCGACGTTCAAAAAAAAAAAAAAAAAAAAAAAAAA
>LBNU01024049.1:2363-30593 GCA_014162995.1 Artemisia annua
TATACTTGCTGATTATTGCTATGGTCCATATGTGTTATTTAATTTAAACCTATAGACTCACCAGCGTTAGCTGACTTTTAGCATGTTTTTCAGGTGCTTAAAGTATGTATATGTTGATGGCAGTGCATGGCGAGGTCATAAGAATCTTAAGTGTTTTTACACAAGCGTTACTCTGAAAACAATGGGACAGTCATGTAACTGGGGCTTATTTTATAAAACTTGAACTTATGTATTACATTTGACTTAAAAATTATGTAATATAATTTAACGGATTTCTACTCCGTTCTCTTTATCTTGTGTTGTGATTCCTATTTCGTAGTACCCCAAATGCTTGTATGCTTCCGCGAATCTATATTTTTGGGGGTGTTACAAATAGAAGGTTTGCTTTCCATCTAGATAACCTAGCTTCAAATTTATCAATCAAGCTTTGCCAATGATTTAACTGTTTCATGCTCGTACCAATAGGAAAACCGAGATAAGTGAAAGGCAAACAGCCCTTTGTACAACCAGTGATACGAGGGATGCCTCTATATAATTATTTTAAACTCCATTTCCATAAACATTAGATTTGTAAATTTTGATTCGAAGACCATAAGGTAGATAAAATATGTTAAATAATCAAATGATGTTATCCATTCCATTCAGTAACTAACACAACATCATCGGCATAGAAGTGGGATAAATGCATACCTAGATTACCAACTGAAACACCTTTAATCAAGTTTGATTGAGTCATGTCTTTAATTGCTATGTGAAGACCCTCCATGATAAGAATAAAAAAGAATAGAGATAATGGATCACCTTGGCGCAATCCCCTCTTAATGGAGAATTCCGAAGCAGGACTTCCATTGGCAAGAATAAAAGTACGAGCAGAACGTAAACACTCTTGATTCAACTTCTTCAGTTTTCTCCAAACCGAAATTGGCTAAGTACGTAGTCTTAGGGCTGAGCATGGAAGGTTCAAAACCGAACCGGACCGACAAAACCGACCGAACCGACAAAAACCGAACCGAACCGACAGCCCGTCGGTTCGGTTTCGGTTTAGGTTTTTCATGGTTTTCGGTTTCGGGTCGGTTCGGTTCGGTTCGGTTCGGCCCAAAACCGACGAAAACGCACACAAACACACGTGAACCGAACCGAACCGACGGACCCGACACAAAACCGAACCGAACCGACCAAATTCGGTTCGGTTTCGGTTTACGTTTTTGGCGATTTTCGGTTTTCGGTTTTGTCGGTTCGGGTCGGTTCGGTTCGGTTTTAGACCGATGCTCAGCCCTACGTAGTCTAAGTACTTCCAATTCACCGAATTAAACGCCTTTTCGAAATCGACTTTAAAAATCATCATCTTCTTATTGCGTTGCTTGTACCATTCCATGATCTCACTTAGCATCAAAGGGCCACTAAGGATTTGACGACCTGAAATAAACTCCGATTGTTCCTTACTAACCAAAGAGCTCACAACCGAAGCCAACCACTTAGCCAAGTTTTTTGCAATGATTTTGTATTGCAAACCGTTATGAGAGATAAGACGATAATCTTTGATAAACATAGGGTTGCATACCTTTGGGATAAGTGTGATGAAAGAGGAATTAGAGCCTGGAGGAAGTTAGCAGTAGCAAAAAATTTAGTAACAAACGCCTCTAAATCGTCCTTGAAAGCATTCTCAAGAGTATTTACTCCTCCATAAAAACTAAGTCCTTGAAAGCATTCAGAGTTTTAGCATTGGTTTACTCATTCAATTCCGTAAACTATTTTTGTAAATTTTATGATTTATTCGAATAAGAATTTTAACGCTAAAATTATATTTGTGTAAATCTTTAATAACTGATTATTCTTGTTAAACGTTTTATACTTTGCTAAGTATGAAAGTTGGTTAGTTAACTTAGTTAATATTTGTAACAAACTAAAAGGAACAACATGAACAACCAAGAAGAAGGGTTTAACCATGATTAAACAATGCATTGTTCTTATACCAAATCAATCAGGTCTTGCATATTATAAAAGTTTGAAAGTTTTTGAGGCATAAATTCGTTAAGTTTTTGTCAAGTCTAAATGTCTACCCAATAAAATTCACTTTTACCACTTATAGACCTTATCAATTGTATACAATAAAGTATGTTTCGGTTTAAATAACCAACTGACATTGACATGTCTCAGAACTACGGAGTAGCATGTTGTTCATTTACTTTTATTTAGATTTCTAGCCAGCTGGTAGGTAAAACACGTACGTCATTCTAACGGGTTGTGGAACACAAAAATGAAATGGTTATGCGTTGTGACATTATGTAAACTGTAAACAGTAATATAGCCTGTTAGATTTTAAGTTGACAACGATGTACTACTTACATATTTCCATGCATCTGTTAGAATACATGAAGGTCTTTGCTCGAACGTATCTTATAACTGACTTGCGCGCGTTTAAACCATAGATAATTCAGGTAATTAACTTATCGACTAATTTATCATTCAATGTTTTCTATTTATCAAAAGGAAAAGATGTGCACAAGTATCACATGACGTGCCGTTCCTAAATTTTCATAAGCCACAAAGTAGATTGAACAACCGTGCCGAATCATATATCTTTAATGGGTTTCAACCCCAAATTAACAAAAGTTATTTGGTTATTTTTTTTTGGTTCTGTTGGTGGTGTTTCAGTGAACTTGTCAAAACCCTAGATAACTCAAACCAAATAACCTAAAAACGAACAAATCGACCGATAACTTGCTAATATAAATCAAAGATTCTTGGAAATACATAAATTTAAGTTACTTTTAGTAGCCACTCACCTCTAGAACACAACCAACCTTTTAGTTTAATTACACAATGAGTACCAGACGTTACTGCAAGCTACAAAGTAAAAACCAAAGCTAAAACAAAACAATCTAAATTTAAATGTTTGTCTTGACAAAGTGATTATTAACATAGCCTCATTACCTATCTTGAAAAAGATGTGCTTCGGTTATATAATTACCTTCTCATTTGGATAAATCCAAATCTATCCATGACGAAATGTTAAATTATTAAGAAAAAGGAAACTGTTTCCAAAACCTTCCAATATACTTTGTGTAATCTCCTTTGACCTAATCACGAAATCCTTGCATTTCATTTTCTTTAGGTCGATGATACCAGCATCAGTAATCCCGTTGCATTCAGCTACAACTATTTCGATCAAATGATTTCTCACATTTCCATTTACTAGATACTTCAAACCCAAATCAGTAATCAAATGGCAGCCTTGCAAACTTAAACCCTGTAGATTGGACTCTCCAATAGCTTGCAGTGACTTGTTTGTGACATTAACACATCCCCACAGATCTAAAACTTTTAAGCATTTTGATGATCTTACAAGAGTAATGATTGCTACATCCCCTACATTCAACCTTTTTCTTAAATCAACTAGACGCAAATTGCTACAAGAGTTTGCTATAGAACACAAACCGTCATCATCAAAATCAGACTGACCATACAAATGGCTGCGAATTTTACTTCCCCAGCTTTGGTCTAGACCAAGGTTCAGGTACTTGAGCTTGGGGCAGGACTGCGCTAGCAAATTCATATGGGTATTTGAAAGTGGCTTAGAACATGTAAAGGAGATCAGATTTGGGGATTCTGGTAGGACATCATATAGGAAATCAGGAAACGAAATGTGTAACTTGATTAGGTGATGGCAAGCAACTTTCAAGAACTGCTTGGAGACTTGAGCAAATGATACTTGGTCCTTTGGGTTGTGAATATGTGTGAAAATAGTGAACAGTAGATCGTTTCCAAGTCGCTCCATGGAAGAACATGTTAACATTAGCAAGTCCTCGACCTTGATACGTGTTTCAAATGAACTGAACAGCAATTAATAGACACTTGCTTTTCAGTATTTATTATAATTTGACATGCGACCACAAATTAATATGTAACACAAAACTTTACAAAAAGTGAAACAATATGTTGAATTTTAATAAACAAATTCACACAAATTAAACCTGATGAGTTCTTACCTTTCTTCCTGCAATTGTGGAAGATCTTCTTGCCGAGTCCAAAACCTTCTAACAAACTTTACAAACAGGAGTAACCGATTTTGCACAACTAAGATGGGTTCAACAACTAACATGAAAAATCTGTAAAACATATTAGTTGCAAAATTCATTGTGCCAAACTGATTCTGCATTTGTTAAGACTTCAACACAAGTTTATATACTAACCATTTTTGGTTCTGAGTAACTTTTGAGAAATTTCCTAAAACCTAAAAGATTAATCTTAAACTATTTTTTATATAAGTTCAATATTGAACTTATACCATTTTTAGAAAAGTTTGTTAGGGCCATAAATCACGAATCTTCAACAGCGTCTTTCTTGTTTCTCACATTCTAAATATTTTTGACATTGGTTGTTAAAACACGGCATTCCAATGATTACTAAAAGCGTTGAATATTAAAACGAGTCACTTGGTTTGTCGTTGAATGTACGAGTTTGCTCGTCAATGAAGTCTAAAACTTTGTACTACTTGATGTCTCTTACTAGCTTGCATGTGAACAATGTATTTAGGCAGCCCAACTTGATCAAGTCTAGACAGCCTAACTTGATCAAGTCTATTGATATAGCTATTTGCTTGTTTTTGGTATTTACAGAATAAAACTTTAGTAATTTGCAACAAAAATGGAAATATTAGGTATATACTCAATTATAGAATCAATGATAATTTTTAGTCCGTCATAAAATTATAGGGGAAACGGAAGAGATAGTTGCTCATTTATAGAATCTATTTTGATGTAAATACAACATGCATGTACAGAAAATGGAGTAAGACTCCAAGAAATAAAGAGAGAAAAGACTTGAAACTAAGTTTCTTTTTCATTCATTTCATATTCAACTTAATGCAACAATGAATTGTATACAAGGAACTTGAAAGATACCAACTTAAAACATGACATGACTCGACTACTCCTTAACCTAACATGGACAAATGCATGGAAAGAACATCTAGAAGTAGGCTAAAATAAAGGACATATCACCAACCAAGCCATCACTGATGAAAATGAACATGCTAAAAATGAACAAGATAGAACAACCATATTTGATTCCTTAAATTGTCAAAATTTTACTCTCACTCATTCATTTCTCAAAATTAAACATTCAACAATTCCTTTATCACAATCGAACTTAGTACCTGCAAATTAGTTAGAACGTGGGTGATGACATATGTGTCTGGAGACAGCTAGGACGAACAACTGCAAGTGGCTTTGTTTGCGTGACTATTCTTCTTCAGCAATGATCTGAACACATTTATTCAGGTTGCCGAGTTAGCTCATTTTAACTGGCGATTTCTGACAATATGATCTATCAAATTATTTTTGTATTGCATTTTGTGTGATGTCTGATACTTTTTTGGGCTGCCTTGATATAGTTCGGACTTCGGAATGTTATAATTTACTTCATGATGTGCAAATAACATAACACCAAAAAACACCAGGAAATCATAACACCAAATAACAGCACTTTTTACAAATTTACAAATTCTACCCTCAACAAATTCATTTATTAAACATTCAAACATTTTATTAATAAAACTTAAACATTNAAAAAAAAAAAAAAAAAAAAAAAAAAAAAAAAAAAAAAAAAAAAAAAAAAAAAAAAAAAAAAAGTACGAATTAAAATACGAATTGAACAATACGATAAGTAAATAAGTAAAACTAGTAGTCATCTTCTTCCTCTAAAACATTGATATCATTATTCGCACCCGCAACACCAAAAAATACGTGCCAAATCCACAAATCCTGCGACGCAACAGCTTCAAGCAATATAGTCGGGTATTTTTTATGACCACTAACATATTGCCCTTGCGATGACACCGGACAATTTCTCCATTGCCAATGCATACAGTCGATGCTACCAAGCATTCCCGGAAAACCATGTTCCTTTTCATATTTTGCATATAGGTTTTGAACGTCATGCATATTTGGTTTTCTTAAAAACTCTCCCTTAAACAAATCAATTATGCACTTATTGAAATTATCTAGACAATCACGTCCGGTACGTGCACTCATTTGCAAATACTCATCGAACGCATCCGGTGAGCTGCCATATGCCAATTGACGTATGGCCATAGTGCATTTCATTAGAACACTAATACTCATCCGACCAGTAGCATCGGGTGCTTGGTTAAAGTATGCAAAATTATCCGGAAGAGGATCGGCAGTATATGATTCAATAGCGGAAACTATTTGAAGAAATAGTTCCCGGCTCATACGAAATCTCGGGGTGGGTAATCAATACCTTACCCCTCAATTTACTCTATAATGGTTGATTACCCACTACGGGGTAATCAATACCTTTGCACTCCTTAACCAAGCACCATAATTTGAGTGAGGTGGACCTTTTTGAATTCCTTACCCATTCCCCACCCCCTTAACCCCCCATCAAGCACCCCTAAGTTTTTGTCAAGTCCAAATGTCTACCCAATAAATTTCACTTTTACCACTTATAGACCTTATCAATTTGTATACAATAAAGTACGGTTAGGTTTAAATAACCAACAGACATTGACATGTCTAAGAATTAGCATGTTGTTCATTTACTTTTATTTAAATTTCTAGCCAGCTGGTAGGTAAAACACGTACGTCATTCTAACGAGTTGTGGAACACAAAAATGAAATGGTCATGCGTTGTGACATTATGTAAATCGTAAACAGTAGTAGTCTGTTAGATTTTAAGTTGACAACGATGTACTACTTACATATTATTTCCATGCATCTGTTAGAATACATGGAAGGTCTTTGCTCGAACGTATCTTATAACTAACTTGCGCGCATTTAAACCATAGATAATTCAGGTAATTAACTTATCGACTAATTTATCATTCAATGTTTTCTATTTATCAAAAGGAAAAGATGTGCACAAGTATCACATGACGTGCCGTTCCTAAATTTTCATAAGCCACAAAGTAGATTGAACAACCGTGTCGAATCATATATCTTTAATGGGTTTCAACCCCAAATTAACAAAAGTTATTTGGATAATTTTTTTGGTTCTGTTGGTGGCGTTTCAGTGAACTTGTCAAAACCCTAGATAACTCAAACCAAATAACCTAAAAACGAACAAATCCACTGATAACTTGCTAATATAAATCAAAGATCCTTGGAAATACATAAATTTAAGTTACTTATAGTAGCCACTCACCTCTAGAACACAACCAACCTTTTAGTTTAATTAACAGAATGAGTACCAGACGTTACTGCAAGCTACAAACCAAAGCTAAAACAAAACAATAAATCTAAACTTAAATGCTTGTCATGAGAAAGTGCTAATTAACATAGCCTCATTAGCTATCTTGAAAAAGATGTACTTCGGTTATGTAGTTACCTTCTCATTTCGATAAATCCAAATCTATCCATGACGAAATGTTAAATTATTAAAGAAAAAGGAAACTGTTTCCAAAACCTTCCAATATACTTTGTGTAATCTCCTTTGACCTAATCACGAAATCCTTGCATTTCATTTGTTTTAGGTCGATGATACCAGCATCAGTAATCCCGTCGCATTCAGCTACAACTATTTCGATCAAATGATTTCTCACATTTCCATTTACTAGATACTTCAAACCCAAATCAGTAATCAAATGGCAGCCTTGCAAACTTAAACCATGTAGATTGGACTCTCCAATAGCTTGCAGTGACTTGTTTGTGACATTAACACATCCCCACAGATCTAAAACTTTTAAACATTTTGATGATCTTACAAGAGTAACGATTGCTACATCCCCTACATTCAACCTTTTTCTTAAATCAACTAGACGCAAATTGCTACAAGAGTTTGCTACAGAACACAAACCGTCATCATCAAAATCAGACTGACCATACAAATGGCTGCGAATTTTACTTCCCCAGCTTTGGTCTAGACCAAGGTTCAGGTACTTGAGCTTGGGGCAGGACTGCGCTAGCAATTTCATATGGGTATTTGAAAGTGGCTTAGAACATGTAAAGGAGATCAGATTTGGGGATTCTGGTAGGACATCATATAGGAAATCAGGAAACGAAATGTGTAACTTGATTAGGTGATGGCAAGCAACTTTCAAGAACTGCTTGGAGACTTGAGCAAATAATACTTGGTCCTTTGGGTTGTGAATATGTGTGAAAATAGTGAACAGTAGATCGTTTCCAAGTCGCTCCATGGAAGAACATGTTAACATTAGCAAGTCCTCGACCTTGATACGTGTTTCAAATGAACTGAACAGCAATTAATAGACACTTGCTTTCAGTATTTATTATAATTTGACATGCGACCACAAATTAATATGTAACACAAAACTTTACAAAAAGTGAAACAATATGTTGAATTTTAATAAACAAATTAACACAAATTAAACCTGATGAGTTCTTACCTTTCTTCCTGCAATTGTGGAAGATCTTCTTGCCGAGTCCAAAACCTTCTAACAAACTTTACAAACAGGAGTAACCGATTTTGCACAACTAAGATGGGTTCAACAACTAACATGAAAAATCTGTAAAACATATTAGTTGCAAAATTCATTGTGCCAAACTGATTCTGCATTTGTTATGACTTCAACACAAGTTTATATACGAACCATTTTTGGTTCTGAGTAACTTCTGAGAGATTTCCTAAAACCTAAAAGATTAATCTTAAACTATTTTTGATATAAGTTCAATATTGAACTTATACCATTTTTAGAAAAGTTTGTTAGGGCCATAAATCACGAATCTTCAACAGCGTCTTTCTTGTTTCTCACATTCTAAATATTTTTGACATTGGTTGTTAAAACACGGCATTCCAATGATTACTAAAAGCGTTGAATATTAAAACGAGTCACTTGGTTTGTCGTTGAATGTACGAGTTTGCTCGTCAATGAAGTCTAAAACTTTGTATTACTTGATGTCTCTTACTAGCTTGCATGTGAACAATGTATTTAGGCAGCCTAACTTGATCAAGTCTAGACAGCCTAACTTGATCAAGTCTATTGATATAGCTATTTGCTTGTTTTGGTATTTACAGAATAAAACTTTAGTAATTTGCAACAAAAATGGAAATATTAGGTATATACTCAATTATAGAATCAATGATAATTTTTAGTCCTTCATAAAATTATAGGGGAAACGGAAGAGATAGTTGCTCATTTATAGAATCTATTTTGATGTATATACAACATGCATGTACAGAAATTGGAGTAAGACTCCAAGAAATAAAGAGAGAAAAGACTTGAAACTAAGTTTCTTTTTCATTCATTTCATATTCAACTTAATGCAACAATGAATTGTATACAAGGAACTTGAAAGATACCAGCTTAAAACATGACATGACTCGACTACTCCTTAACCTAACATGGACAAATGCATGGAAAGAACATCTAGAAGTATGCTAAAATAAAGGACATATCACCAACCAAGCCATCACTGATGAAAATGAACATGCTAAAAATGAACAAGATAGAACAACCCTATTTGATTCTTTAAATTGTCAAAATTTTACTCTCACTCATTCATTTCTCAAAATTAAACATTCAACAATTCCTTTATCACAATCGAACTTAGTACCTGCAAATTAGTTAGAACGTGGGTGATGACATATGTGTCTGGAAGACAGCTAGGACGAACAACTGCAAGTGGCTTTGTTTGCGTGACTATTCTTCTTCAGCAATGATCTGAACACATTTATTCAGGTTGCTGAGTTAGCTCATTTTAACTGGCGATTTCTGACAATATGATCTATCAAATTATTTTTGTATTGCATTTTGTGTGATGTCTGATACTTTTTTGGGCTGCCTTAATATAGTTCGGACTTCGGAATGTTATAATTTACTTCATGATGTGCAATAGTGAAACTAAAGAAAGGTACCCGCCCGTAATGAAACTCTTTCTGAAATTGGATTAAAGGTTTAGATGAGGGACAACCACCAAACCTTAGTGTTTTCATTTGTAAATTACTTTTTATTATAAAGATACACTCTCAATTATAGATTTGACTGTATGTTTTTAAATATCCAAAGGGAAACAGAAACTAATACTATAACACTAAAAAAAAACCTCAAAAAAATCCGTCACAGCGTGCGGGCTTCCCAAATCGTTGTTAAACAAACCTAAAACTTTGTGCAAATGCACTGTGGAGAAATATTTTAGGACAGAGGTGGTAATTTGTTATCGCATGTTTTTTCGATATATATAGGGTCAAAGGAGATGCAACTTCTGTGTTTGTCTAATTTTTATGTCTATTTTATGTTGAGTGCTATTATAATTAATAAAGCAGATTATGGTATGAGATTAGCATGTAACCCGATAACCTAATAGACCCAACCCGACAACCCACAACCCAATAGACCCGATTTCTTATAGTGTCAGGTTGCAGGTTAGTTTTTATTTTTGCAAAACCCGATAGACCAAACCCAATAAGCCTCTAACCTTTAACTTGGCCATCAACGCTGGACCAACGCTCGGGGTCAGGAAATGGAGGCAACGTGCGTTATGGCATTGTGAAGTTGCCACATAGGAATAACGCTTGATTTGCGTTATGACTCCCTCCTCTCTTAGTTTTTTCATTTGTAAATTACTTTTTATTATAAAGATACACTCTCAATTATAGATTTGACTGTATGTTTTTAAATATCCAAAGGGAAACAGAAACTAATACTATACCACTAAAAAAAACCTCAAAAAAACCCGTCACAACGCGCGGGCTTCCCAAATCGTTGTTAAACAAACCTAAAACTTTGTGCAAATGCACTGTGGAGAAATATTTTAGGACAGAGGTGGTACTTTGTTATCGCATGTTTTTTCGATATATATAGGGTCAAAGGAGATGCAACTTCTGTGTTTGTCTAATTTTTATGTCTATTTTATGTTGAGTGCTATTATAATTAATAAAGCAGATTATGGTATGAGATTAGCATGTAACCCGATAACCTAATAGACCCAACCCGACAACCCACAAGGCCACAACCCAATAGACCCAATTTCTTATAGTGTCAGGTTGCAGGTTAGTTTTTATTTTTGCAAAACCCGATAGACCAAACCCAATAAGCCTCTAACCCGACCTAATAATCCGATTGACACCCCTGGTGTAACATAATGTGGGAGGTAAAACATGCAATCTAAGCATCCCTTTAAAATGATTGGTCCAACCAACTGATGCATATTCCCTATACAAATTTTGTGATAGTCAGATTTTATACTTGGTTTTACAATAAAGAAATAAAGATAGCATGAATTTGATCCAACCGCGTTTTTGTAAAGCAACACATCTTTAACTAGTTCTTAATACAGAACAAAAACTCGTACAACTGAGAATACATTTTCAAAATCAAATTGCAGCAGGCACAACTGAGGAAAATAATTTACAGCACGTTGTCATCACATTACACTCTTTTCATATCGACCATAGCTCCATGCATTGTTAGAAACAGGTATGCTGCTAGTTTACTCTGGAAGATGAGTTTCGCGAACTTTGAAGCAGCAAGGTAACTGGAAAGAAGAAACTGCTGTTATAGATAAATGGTGCGGCATACAGAACAAATCAGTGCCAAGACATTTTTTTGCCATGTAAATTTCACTTAACCTGTAACAAAAGATAAAATTAAGAAAACGAGCGATTAGAGCCAAAATCCATGAACCCTTCCTACTATTTGTTTTAAACAACCCTACTTACAAAAAGCCATTAAAAAAAAAAAAAAAAAAAAAAAAAAAAAAAAAAAAAAAAAAAAAAAAAAAAAAAAAAAAAAAAAAAAAAAAAAAAAAAAAAAAAAAAAACACCCACAACATACATTGCTTTGAATAAATTGAGTAGAAATAAATCACGTAATATTTTTTGTTAAAACCACTAATCTTACATATAAAGTTACTTTTCCCTATTTCATTTTTGCTTAATTAATGATAGGTATACACAAGTAAAAAAAAAGCCAAAAAAAAAGTAATCATTTAGGTTGAATTATTAAAAATTTGCAGACAGTGAGAAAGAGAGGCCTTATGGTTCATCGAAGATAAAATTAGAATACATATGCAGTAAAGGAAGTCACCATATTCAAGTTGACAAATTGACTGGCGGGTTCAAGATTTTCTATGGGATCTGAGTCCAAAGTTTAGTTTTTTTTTTTTTTTTCTAGACATGAATCAATTCAAATTCAAACATACCACCATACTTCAATATTTAATAAAATTCCATCCTGCAGATGAAAATTTATAATACTTCACTTCTCAATATTCAAAATGGTCAAGAACTAGCGGGCCTCTTTGGGTGAGTGTAACAAAAAGAATAAAAAACTATTAACAGAATGATGGAATCTTTAGAGATAACCGGATTGCCCCTATTGAGAAGAGATGTATCCAGCGACAAAAGGTTTTAATGACAAATGATGATGAATGGAATGTCGGTAAACATACCACTAATCATTCCTCGAGAGTAGCACGCCCTAGATTAGCGGCAAGAGCCAACCTAACGGAGCTCAGGGCCTGTGGCGGCAATCCAACCTCAACAAAATCAGGGCGTAGCCTTGCCACTGACAACTCTTGCAATTTATTCAGTAGCAGGTTAGTCTGAGATACATTTAGCAGAGGACGCTCCTGCAAGTTGAGCAACTTCAACTGCAAATGATAAATAAATAAATAAAAGGTTAAAACCTCACAATATTACCATTTCTTTGGAAATGGAGCTATTATCGTATAAATCAGAACATATGCCTTAGAAAGTGTGAATTTGCATTTTAAGATTTTATAATCTGATTATTGTGACTTGCAGCATGTGTTAATAAGATAACTTACTTACGTCTTCTTTTTAACCTAATTTGAAATATTTGAATGCAAATTTATAAACATCTGATTAATTACAATTTCAAATAGCAGAAATACATCCAAAAACTATTTGTATTACTCGTTTATTATAGCTGGTTAAGTGATTCAAATTATTCAATATAACATAACAGCTTTCAAAACGCACATGCAAACACCACTTAAGAATAGAATTGAAGACCCATTAGAGGGAGCACTGGTGTTTAAACACACACAAAAGCATAAACATCCTTGGAATACCAATCAATGGTCAAAAGGAACACAAACAACAATATTAATTAGCTCACCGAATCATACAGAAGAGGCAACCAAAAGCGTTGAGGTGTAGAAGGATTTTTCATAAGCTGAGTATGACAAGAAGAAACATCAAGATTTAAGCAAATTAATCATGAGAAACACTAGCTGATAGTGTATTATATGAGCCGATAAATTTCACAAGTAAACTATGTGTCAGTTAAGCAAAAAGAGTATCTAACAGCATACCGATATAAGGTATTCACCAGCTTTTCGAGCAGCATCAGTGAGAACGCCATCTTGGACCTGCTGCAGAGACTTCTTAAAGTCCCTATATCTATGCACCACCAACTTTGTATATCAGAACAAAAACAAGAACTATAGCTATATGAAACAGCAGAAATATATCATAACATACCTGTGAAGGAACTCAAGACCGCCTGCAGTCCTAGATTCAGAACCCAACAATTCGATTAATCCTTCCCATTGCTGCAGACACAAGTACCAGACGGAAATCATATACATAGACGTGTGTGTGGATACATTTTTTTCAAGTTTCACAACCAGTTTGCAATAAACACGCTAAGACACACACATTACTTACCTCAAAGCTTTCATCGGAGATTGACTTCCCAACAAAGTCAAACAACTGCTGAGCAATTCGATTCAAGCGAACTTCATCCCCGGCCTGCTGTAGCCAATAGATTCCTGCACCTTTCCTACCATGCTTCCAGTGATGCACTCCAGCAATCTATTTGATGTTCATTGATATACGTACAGATGTTACAATATCTTAAACTGATTGTAATACAGTATAAGAAATGGAGAATCACAAATAAATTACCTTCATTGCATTAGCACTGACACTATCAAGATCATACAGACGGCATATCTCAATGTTCTGCTTGCAGAAAGTACGTAATTTGTCATTAAGTCATCATAATATTATAAGAAACAATCACAGTAAGGATTAATACGTCACCTTGAGCAGAACTTGAGTATGATAAACAGGTTGCTTGTACAACAATATTTCCAACAACCCAACTCCATGTTTCATACAAGATATTAGATATATTGGAGCGATCTGCAAATATTATATAATAAAATAAAAATAAATAATAAGAGCAACTAACATGATTACTGAAAAAGTATTCTAAGATCAAAATGCACTCACTTGCCAGGTTAAGGCATGAGAAGATAGTACTTGCGCATAAACAAGCCTATGAGATTCCTCTATGCTAATTCCCCCCAGATTATCACGTTCTTCTTTTAAAAGAATTTCTGCCTGAACACTGCCAGCTGTCAGCAATTCTGTAGCATGTGCAATCATCCTACCACCAGAAAAATAAATACCATTAGTATGAGGTTTACTTCAAAAATTAACATCAGTAAACATACGATATAGTGTAGCCGCTCACCAAGGACCAAATGACCGTGAGCACTCTGCCAATACAACCTGAATAAAAGAGATATGGGATGGATCATTTATGATAGTTCAGTGTAGTAAAATGTTTTTATGTCAATACAATACCTCTGTATTTTCTCCAATAATCCCATCTAAAAGTTTCATCAGCTTATGGGGACTAGATGTAGGTTTAAGGTTGATGCATTTCTGAGCTAGGACATGCATACTTTCTAAACCCTGTACAAAACAAAAATGCATTGATGACATAAATCATTAATACATGCACTGAAGTAAGAGAAACTATAGGTTAGAGATTGTTTGGGATGGCGTAATTCTTTCAGCTTATAAGCATCTTAAAAATGAGACATTCAATGAATAGTGTTTAGATTTGCTTATGCTTTAAGAAATGCAATTAGATCCAAAATAAAATTTGATTGGCTACAAAGAGTCACCTGAATCCATTTAAATCAAGGGTTTTAGGTAAGATATGTGGCTAAAAGGTAATTTTAATTTCATCTCAAATAAACACATTGAAATAAGCATCCCGAACTAGCTTACTGAAAACTGCTTATTTCACCGCAAAATAAGCAGATATGCAGAGGCCGAACGTTTCAACCAAACACTCAAAATGCTTATCGGCTTAAACATATTCAGATAAACAGAAAAGATAAGCAATCCCAAACATCATATTAAATTCAAGGAAACTTATGGTAAAAAAAATCATTACTAACCGAAGTAAAGGGTCTGATATATAGGAAGTGAGCAATATACAGCTCTACCCAATGACAGGTGGCACTAGACAGAGCATTGGTGTCTCCTAACATTATTTGAAGCAAATTCTTTAAGCTCTCTCTAGTTTGATGGTGACTGCATTGAAGCCAAAATGAACTGCAATCTAATTTGGTAATCTGTCCTCGCCATTTCTCCCATGCCTAGTAGATATAACACATACATATTAAATACAAGATCTAGATAATATAAAACAGAGAAAAATGTTGGGTTACTTACCCTCATAAATTCAGACTTGTTATACCAGCATTCGCCTAACTTCCCATCAGGTAAATCCGCCCGCATGCGTGGCATCTTCGATACTAGAACTGCAACTGCTTCTACAAGTCCATTCTCTGTCTGCTCAACAAGAAATACTCCACAATAAAAACTTTAAGATTTGAGTATGTGTGTGTGCCATTTCTCTCAGACAAAAGATCACATAAACAATATTTCAACTAAACCCAACAGAAAAAAGAGACATGAGTCATATTGCAATACAATGAATTGAATACAAACCTCACGATTCCCTAGCTGATTAAGCTGATAAGATCCATGCAAGCGCAACAAGTTCACCTACAAATTGCCATTATTAAAATAATGAATGTCTGAAACTCTGTAGAAGAATAATAGAGCTTATAAAAAAAATGCTTTCTAGTGTTTGCAATTAAAAATTTACAATAGCACGTTCATTACAGATTTGTGCTACAAGCATGCATGCTCACCACAACATCTAGCCAGCCAACTGCAAGTGCTGAAGAAACTGCTTGCCAATATGCAGGATGATCTTCAACTACCTGAGATAAAGAATCTAAAGATAAAACTGTGTACACTATATAGAGTAAAAATTGCAGTCATTAAAAGAATAACAACTCAGTTTTCCCGTCTATTATATATGACTTTTAAATGTCTTTTAGCTTCAATATTGCTACATACTATCATAGTCACCAGTAACACAGATCACACCGGTACGGGGTTGCGATTTCGGGATCACGGTTCGCTATGTGTCTAAAATTCGGTATGCTGGGGGAGTGGGTGTTAAGCTCATTTCGGATCGATTTGGATATAAATTTCAAAATAAGTTTCTTAAGGTGTAAAAAATCCAAACTTTCTAATATATCTAACGATTTTCCATTAGCAAAATACCATTTTAAAGACTGCGTACTAGTGAGAGTGATATAGTTTCAGTAGTGGATAGGAATGCTACTATACCAAATTTAGTATGATTCGCTAGGAATCACATATCGAGGGTGCTTTAGCGTTTCCGGTGACTGTGCGTACTACTATATAAAATTCAACCACTTTAAAGCATAAACAAAGCACATGTCTAACCTGTATATTAACAAGTTCTGCTTGAAACTCCACCAGTCTCAAATAAACAGTTGGCATTTCTCCAGAAAGCAGACTGTCATAATCCTGAGAGAAGCATAATCATCAATGAATAAATTTTATCCTGAGCAAAATACGCAAAATATAAAAGAATAACATCAACTATGTTCATTAAATAACAAGTCAAGTATCCTTACAGATAACCAGTCAACAAGTTGTTCAGGGATCCAGCCCTGAGAATGTTTGTCAGCGTAAAATATTTCCAACAGCTCCCATGCAGCTTTCAAAGAGCTTGGCTCCTCAACATTCTATTGTAAAGTTTAAAAAAAATATGCGGCTATTAGTGAACACTTTTCCCGATTTCAACATCAAAAATACAATTCGATATTCAAGATGCAACAAAATCACAATTTTTAAGAAAAGTACCTGTAATACTGTATTTGGGTCTTCAATTAACGGGGCAGGACTAGATTCCCTGCTTCCTAAAAGAGATTTAATTTCCTTGCTATACTCAAGAACATACTTTGACCTGATATGAATACAGTGGGACAGTACTCAATAAGAAATGACTTCCAGATGCAATATACTAACAATCAGGTAGATATTTCAAAATTCCTAAAGGTTTTAAGATTCAATCCTTCTTAAGTAAATATCAAACTCCTGTGCAAATATACACTCTCAAATTCAAACTAAAGCAAGTCTTCCTATGCTTACTGGGCCAACTTGTTAACTTTGACAAAACATGTGAATATCTCTTTAGTTTATTCAATTTCACCAATAATAACTAGATAAGAGCCTGTTAATTATATATAAGATGAGAGACAAACGAATATATCTCTGTTCCTGAGTAACAATTTCAAAGTTAATTGCATTGAGTTCTGGACTTCTGTTCATATGCATAGCACAAGTTGGCACTGCCAAAAGAACAAGTTTGGCTTACATAATTAGATAACTTTACACATTTACTTTTAGACACATACAACTATGCTGGCAGGTGAAGACTGCAGAGACAAAGGAGGTCACATAAAGGGCTAAGCATGGTTACCTTAATTTCAATATATTGCTTATGTCATCTAGTCTCTTGCAGCAAAATAACGATTTATTCAATCAATAACACAAGTCGATGAGTCCAAATTTTAACAGCACAGCTAAAATGGTTCTATATAAAGAGGGTTTTTAATTGTCATTATACATTTGTATGAGTTCTCTTAACCACAAAGGTAATTAATGTTAAAATATCACGAAACTAACCTTCAAGTCATAACAAACTACGAGTGGCATAAAAAACTATGAGCGGCAATTCATGTTCGCTTCAGATTATTAATCGGGATTCGGGACAACACAACCCGAACACTATGAGCGACAACACAACACAACACAAAGGTAATTAATGTTAAAATATCACGAAACTAACCTTCAAGTCATAACAAACTACGAGTGGCATAAAAAACTATGAGCGGCAATTCATGTTCGCTTCAGATTATTAATCGGGATTCGGGACAACACAACCCGAACACAACGAATTTAAGTAATCAAGTCAAACGTGTTAACTCTATCCCGTATACACATAACCCAACTCGCTAAGTTCAAACTCTAACAGCTATAACTAGGAAGGCCCATTTTACCATAGCAAAGTAACATGAGTAATTGCAAAGCAACCCTTGGATACACATTGTCGCATTGTTGCCTAAAGATTATATTATCTGTTGAATTTTCCTTAGTAATATTGTGTTTGGAAGCCGGGGCCTTAGCAATACTGTGTTTGGAAGCCAGGGTGTTACCTTAATCTGTTGGGTTTTCACTCTTTTTGGTCCTGAGTAGTCATTTCTTTAGGGTCCTAGTGTTGTAGTTTTAGAACGAGTGCTGTCAGTAGTGTCATGTTAGAGTCGATGTAAGTCTAGCGTCTTGCTAGTTTGTCTATCTACATAATATATAACTGCCTTTCAACAAAAAAATATTATATTATCTGTTACTACTTGCCCTTCCCTTTCGTTTTGTCACAACTGCGGATATAACTACAGGCGCTAAAAACCTCAATAACACACAAACAAAAAATTCATACCTAAGTTTATAATACAATATTAAATATAACATTATGCTAAAAGACATCAACCAAATAGCCACATCTCGCTTCTAGACCAATTCAACAATGTACATAAACATTCTACATATTTTATTACTAACTCCAAGACCACAACAACAACAACAATAACCAATCCAACCAGAGCGGGGTACCGGAGAGATGGAATGTAGCCATATCACACCCCTACCCCCAACCCCAGGGTAAACCCGAGGGTAGGGAGACTGCTGGAAGACCCCTACCCCAACACTACCCATGTAACACGTTTATCTAAACAAGTTGACTAGTCAAACACATTAACCCATTAAAAATTCAACTTCCTAATTTCTTTTACAACTTAAAAGACTATATGTGCGCCAATTGTTTTAAGTTTTTAACCCATAACTAACCCTGACCAAACCACTCAGGTGACCTAGTGGTGAAAGGCTTGTGACTATCATCATTAAAATGTGTGAGGTCTAAGTTCCTACTTGGTGCAAACAACCGTTATTGCTTTACTCGGTTTGTGTCTGTGTGATGGTGGAATCAAAACCCGTGGATTAGTCATGCAAAAAGTCACAAACCATGGTTACCAAAAAAAAAACCAAACACACGACCAATTTTGACTACTAAGGGGGTGTTTGTTTAAGCTTATTGTGGGCTAATAAGTTTATGTGATTTTGGCTTATTTTCATAAATCATAAGCTCAAATTTTCCAGCTAATGTTGAGACAAATGGGCTTGTATAAGCTTGCTATATCATAATAAGCTTATATAGGCCCATAAGTCTCAAACTAAGCCAGAAAATTTGAGCTTAAGAAAATAAGCCGAAATTGAATAAGCTCATGATCCCACAAATAAGCTTAAGGGTTGTTTGGCTAAGCTTATATGATGGGCTTATGAGCTTATTAGCTTATATGTGTTAAAAAGCCTAAACTAAGTGTTTGGCTAAGCTTATATGAGTGGGCTTATGAGCTTATATAAGGGGGTTTCAATAAGCCCTAAACAAACACCCCCTAACCTACTTTACTACCATAACCCGTTAATGTTAATGTCAATTAACACAAATCAATACAATCAAAAACAAATGAATTACCACTCGGCATCATACGAGCTGGAATACCCCATACTTTCCGAAACCGCCATAAACGCGTTCTTCTTATTCTGCAAATGCGCAAAAGGCGAAACGGAACCATAAACTATTCTCCTCCACTTGACCCCATCCCCACTTTCCTCCACATCCTCACCACTGACCTTCACCTCCACTACTTTCCCACCAACTTCGTCTTGAGGGTGGTTATCAGGGGATTTGAAGATGGAGAGACGGAGTGAGTTGCCACGTGACCATGAGATTGAGATGCGTGGGGCGAGTGGGGGTGTTAGACCGTGGTGGAGATTGTAAAGTGTTGGTGGTTCTGGTGAGAATGGGACGATGGTGGATGATTGGGTGTCGGAATTTGTGAGGAGGCCCGGCATTTCGCCGGAGATGTTAGTAAGTGTGTGTGTGTTTGTGTTGTTAGGGCTTTTGAGGGTTTTGTATTGAAGTTATGAATTAGGGGAAGAGGGAAATATACTCGAAAAAAAAAAAAAAAAAAATTAATGTATTACAGTAGTATTTTTGTTTTCATATAATTTAGTGAACTCGGTTTTTTCATATTAATTTAATTAAGTCGAATTCAAACACCACATATCTTGTCAAAACACTCTAATTAGAGTGCTAAATAATTTGAGCGTGCACCTCCCATAATAAAAAGGTATTACCATTGGTACCTTTGATTCATAAAAAAGCACTAAAAACTACACAACATTCTCTTTTAACTTTTCTGTTAACAATAAAACACGGTTTTTTATCGTTTCTGTTTTGTATTTGTTGTCAATTTAATATTTTTGACTTGTTATGTTTTATATTTTGTGTTTCATATTTTCAGTTTTGCAATTTTATAATAAAAAGAAAAAATGAAAAAACATGAGGGGTACAACGATGTTGTAGGGGTCTAGCCTATCCCTACTACTTTTCGATTTTGGATTTTTTTTTTCTTTAGTCCAATAATGCATTCAAGTTTACACTTTACGCCGAAACTATTATTTTTTACTAACCATTTTCAAAGTGACATAATTGGGATGATTATAAACATGTCTACATAATGTTTACGAAAAGACATCCACAAAATTGAGTTGGTTATTGTGATTAGGTTAATCAAATAGAAGAGAGAGAAATTATAGCAAAAGCACCGATCAAAACATGAACAAGTCATTTTGTAAAAGTTTTTTTGTAAAATTTTTGTGGACATATATTTAGCCTTTCTCATTTAGGATAAAATTGAAACCGCTACCATAATGTTTTCACAATAGTTCTCGGTTTAAAATCAAAATCATAGAGGACACACTTATTGAGACGGCCAGGAAAAGGGTAATGGTCCGGAGAACGGTTAGGAAATGTATATCTAAATTCAAGACTTACCTTTTGAGTAACCTGAAAAAGGTTTGCGTTCTATATAAACTTGAACTAGAATCGTGTCAACTCGTTTGGTACCTTAGTTATACTTAAGTATCTGATCGACCTGATCCAAACAATATTTTCTTTTAGTTTAAGTAACAACAAGATGATGAAAAGATATGTTGAAGTAATATGAAGTTTGAGTCTGCTTTATGGTCCGTTTTGAAACCGAAATGATAGTATACTGATACTAATAAGATAGATTTATATGCTTGTATTCAGTGGTGGACGTGGGTTGTCCGTCCCAAGGATCTCGTGCAACATATGGATTTCGTCTGTGTGGTATAAAATCTGATTCTCTAAAAGTGTAACCGGTTAAAAAACATTGTCCTTCTAATCCATGTGGTTTTGTGTGTTTTATTGGAAGGTTTATTTTCCTTGCTTATTATTGATAACAACTAGTCAATATATAGGATACAAAGAGAATTCTAGACTATGGGCTTGGCCTTATTACATCAAATATAGAAATGGGCCTCTCTACATAATAATGACTAATACTCCCCCGCAGTTGGAGCGGGAGGAGGCCGGACGCTCAAACTGGATCGAAACTCTTCAAACAAAGCGGAAGGCAGTCCTTTGGTGAAGATATCAGCGTACTGATAGCGGGAAGGTACATGCAGAACACGCACCTGACCAGCGGTAACCATGTCACGGACGAAATGAATGTCTATCTCAATATGCTTCGTCCTCTGATGTTGAACCGGGTTGGCAGACAGATAAATAGCACTAACGTTATCACAGTAGACAAGGGTTGCAGAAGATAAAGGAGAATGTAACTCACGTAGCAGGTTACGAAGCCAAGCTGTCTCAGCCACAACGTTAGCAACACCCCGGTATTCAGCTTCGGCACTAGAACGGGATAGAGTCTGCTGACGCTTGGAAGACCAAGATAATAAATTATCACCCAGAAAAACACAATAACCTGAAGTGGACCGTCGTGTAGAGGGGCAACCTGCCCAATCTGCATCTGTATAACCAACAAGAGATGTGGTGGAAGATGAATATAAGTGAAGACCAAAATCCAAAGTCCCTTGAACATATCGTAAGATACGTTTAAGGGCAGCTAAATGTGGCTCGCGGGGATCATGCATATAAAGACAAATCTGTTGCACTGCATAAGATAGATCCGGTCGTGTAAATGTGAGATACTGAAGACCACCTGCAAGACTGCGATAAAAGGTAGGATCTTGAACTGGAACACCTTCGGGACCCAGTTTGGACTCCGTATCAACTGGTGTTCGAGAAGGGTTACAGTTAGCCATGTGTGCACGCTCAAGAAGCTGAATAGCATACTTCCGCTGAGATAAAAATAATCCTGTAGAGTGACGAATAGCAGATATACCAAGAAAATAATTAAGTGGCCCGAGGTCAGTCATGTCAAACTCTCTGTGTAAAGAAGTAATAATCTGCTGAAGTAGAGTTGTAGAAGAAGCTGTAAGAATAATATCATCCACATATATAAGTAAATAAGCAACCTCTGAACCCTGTCGAAAAATAAATAATGAAGAATCACACCGACTGTGATAAAATCCGACCCGGGTAGCATAACCTGCAAAACGCTGAAACCAAGCACGAGGTGCTTGCTTCAGCCCATATAATGACCTCTGCAAAAGACAAACATGATGGGGGTATCTAGAATCAACAAACCCTGGAGGCTGATGCATGTAGACAGTCTCAGATAAATCACCGTTAAGAAAGGCATTCTTAACGTCAAGCTGATGAATAGGCCACTTGCGAGAAACGGCAAGGCTAAGAACAGTGCGAATGGTAGCCGGTTTGACAACCGGACTAAATGTCTCATCACAATCAACACCAAGTTGTTGACTACTGCCATTAGCAACCAACCGAGCCTTATATCGGCTCAAAGTCCCGTCAGCATGAAACTTATGCTTAAATAACCACATAGAGCGTACCAGATTGACACCCGAGGGCCTCGGTACAAGAACCCAAGTACCATTTTTAATTAACGCATTATACTCATCATACATAGCATTACGCCATTGGGGAACTTTTAAAGCAAGAAAGGGAGATTTAGGTATAGGAGAAATGGAAGACGTATGTAGAGATAAACGATCAATTGGTTTGACAATGCCCGATTGAGACCTAGTGACCATGGGGTGGGAACGATTTGGCTCATTAGATGGTTGTTGTGCGTGGGCCGAGGCGGTGTTGGTTTGGGTGTGAGTCGGGTGTTGTTGTTGTGTGGCTGTTGAAACAGTGGGTGTCGGGTGGGCTGTAAAGTGTTGAGTGGTTTGGACGGTAGTGGGCGGGGGTGAGTGGGGTTGATTTATTGGGATGTTGGAGGTGGTATGTTGAGTATTGGGTTGTTGTTGTACCAGAGGTGATGGGCTCGAGGGTGTATGAGGGTCGACAGAAGGTGTAGTATTGGTGGGTTGATTTGGAAGTGTAGTATTTGGAGGTGGTTCGTTGGGAGTATTTAGAACATGGGTAAGAATATGGGATGGTGCAGGATCTAAGAATGTGTATGTAGGTGGAGACGTGGGTGTCATTGATCGGTAGGGAAATTGTGTTTCGTCAAAAGTGACGTGTCTAGAGAGGATAATTTTGTTGGTTTCAAGGTCGAGGCAACGAAAGCCACGGTGATAGGCGGGAAAACCCAAGAAAATGCACGGGGTTGCTCGGGGTGCAAGCTTATGAGGAGAGTGGAGGTGGGGGTAACAAAGGCATCCGAATATGCGTAAGCGGGAATAGTGTGGTTCTTTGTGAAAGAGTCTTGTGTAGGGGATTTCATTGTTGATAGCGGTTGAGGGTAAAAGGTTAAGGAGATAGGTGGCCATATGGAGGGCCTCGACCCAAAAGGTGGGTGGTAGGTGTGCTTGGAAAAGAAGTGTACGAATGACATTATTTATTGTTCGTATCATTCGTTCCGCCTTGCCATTTTGTTGAGAGGTTTTTGGGCAAGAAAATCTTAGTTGTATACCATGAGTAGCAAAAAGTGTATGGAGTCGAGTATTATCGAACTCACCACCATGATCACATTGGAAACTCTTGATTTCACATTTAAACTGATTTTTAACATATGCACGAAAATGCAAAAATTTAGAGAACATGTCAGATTTAGAACGAAGAGGATAAATCCACAAGTAGTGAGAGAAATGATCAAGAAATAGAACATAATATTTAAAACCACTAGAACTAACAATAGGAGATGTCCACAAATCAGAATGAATAATATCAAAGGGATGTTCAACAATAGAATCCGAACTATAAAAAGGAAGTTTCACATGTTTGCCAAGCTGACAAGCATGACAGATATGTGGAGTCTTTTCTTTATTACAGGAAATAAACTGACGTGAAACAAGAGATCGTAGCACTTCTTCACCAGGATGACCAAGACGTTGATGCCACGTGGATGGGCTTGTGGAAACAAAAGCAGTAGGGACAATTGACGGCTTGGTAACTGGATAGAGATCACCTGAGCTGTCACATCGGAGGAGGATGTGGCGAGTCAGGAAATCCTTTACGGAAAAACCAAACGCGTCAAATTCAATAGTGCAATTATTGTCCCTAGTAAACTGACGAACAGAAATGAGATTTTTAATGATGTTAGGGGTGACAAGTACATTATGAAGGTGAAGAGGGCGATGAAGAGTAGGAATAATGCTATGACCGGTATTGGTGACGGGAATAGAATTACCGTCACCAACATGTACAGATGGAAATAAGCGTTTATTAAAAATGGTACTTAAATTACTTGCGTTAGAATTTAAATGAGAAGATGCACCTGTGTCCATATTCCATGTTGGGTCCTGCAATGTCATAGCGCTAAAAGCACTAGGAAGTGATGTAACTTGTGACGGGTAAAGTGCTGGAGCGGGTCCAAGAATACCACTTGAATTATGTACCTGTGAAAAATTATTTGTAAACTGTTGGGCCTGAACCGGATATTGGGCCTGGTACATGTACGAAGGGGTGTGGGTTGTTTGCACATCATATGTTGTTTGGGCCGGTCGGGTGGAGGATTGGCCCAAAAGATTAGAAGGCATGGGCTGGTTATTTTTGTGTGGTATACGGGCCTGGTGGTAATTGGCTGGTGCGTGATATCTTGTAGGTTGGATGGTATTGATATTACTGATCAAATGACCAGACACATTAGCACGTATATTATTAGAAGCCAACCTTGATCGGTTTCGGTGGTCGTGTATGAACTTACATCGGTCACCAAATTTACATGTGCCCTTATTGAAGTGATTGCATAGTGGTGGTAGGCTTTGAGATTTATTAACGGGAGTATTAGGGGTACCTTTATGATGAACTGCCATAGTCAGATTTGTTCCAGCGTTCATTTGTTGAAGCACCACAAATTGTTTAGCAAAACAACGCTTGCACACCACAATAATAAATTAGTACCCTAACAAAGCAAAGGACCACCGAAGTCAACTAAAAAAAAAAACACAACAAAGAATGAATTAACAAATAATATTAATCCACTCCATGCATGATACTTTATGATTTGGATGTAGGGACGAATTGATGAAGGCTGTTAGGGATACACCAAAGAATGAATTAACAAATAATATTAATACACTCCATGCATGATTTGTTTATAATTTAGAAGTAGGGACGAATTGATGAAGTCTATTAGGGATAAAATTTATCACCAAAGGTTTAGGGAGAGGCGGTAGAGAATGGAGAAAGAGAAGGGGAGAGGCGATTTGGTTTAGAGAGAAAGTAGGAGAGGATCGTATTTGGCTGATACCATATTGGAAGGTTTATTTTCCTTGCTTATTATTGATAACAACTAGTCAATATATAGGATACAAAGAGAATTCTAGACTATGGGCTTGGCCTTATTACATCAAATATAGAAATGGGCCTCTCTACATAATAATGACTAATACCGAGAACCGAATCGGAACCGAGAACCGAACTGGAACCAACACAACCCGAACCGCATTTTAGAACCGCGGTCCGGTTCTCGGTTCCTAGATATTTCAAATTTCGGTTTTCGGTTCGGTTCGGAACCACGGGTATCGGTTCCGGAACCGAAGAACCGCACGACTTTTCAAATATAAATGAGTACATCATATCCTATTGCTTTCGTAAGTTATAACTAGTGAATCTGATGATATTTAGAAACTAAAATGAAAATAGTGTAAATATGATTTGTTATATCATCTGTTACATGTGTTATAGAATATGAAAATGGGCCACGTTACGAAGATTTAGAATCTAAAATGAAAACAGTTCTCTACATTAAAGCTAATCAAAGTGAAACCTTGCATGCATGAACTATTTAACATGAATATGCATGATTCTTAATTAATGTGAGGACTAAACATGGATCTAGTAAAGAAGTATGAAAATGGTTTGTAAATGAATAGGAACATGTCTGTATAATACTAATTGAGAATTTGAGATGAAACCTTGCATGGATTGTTTAACATATATAGTTGGCCTCTAAATACGTATAATAATAACAGTTCAAAGTAAACCATATCGAACATAGTACGTAGTTATCATTTTTATAAACTATAAAGGTGGGCAACTAAATTCACATATTAAGCTACTTAAACAATGTTTCAGCTATTGTATATACACTTTCTAAATTTTGGTCAGTAAGTGACTTGATGGCATATGTAAACTTTTAATAACATTTATCAAGTTTGTAATTTGTATATAAGACTACTACTAATTCAACTAGATAAAAAATAAGGATATTATGAAAGTAACAGTAACATATGAATCGCATATGTATAACTAAAACATGAGTTTTTGGGCGGTTTTTCAAAATTTGCGGTTCTAATCGGGTAGAACCGAAATACCCGAACTGGAACCGAGAACCGAACCGGAACTGAAACATGTTCTTCGGTCCGGTTCTTTCGGTTCCGGGTCGGTTCCGTGCGGTTCCGGAACCGCGATCAACCTACTTTCATGATTAATTTAATATAATATATTCAAAGTGCAAGTATTGAATGCATAATATACAATATTTTTAATGCATGTTTAAGTATAAATGAAATTTCCAACTAAAACTGCCCCCTTGCGGGTAAGTTTACTTAAACCTTCTTTATATATAACACCCCCGAATGATAGGGTATTTACCAGGCGGTTTAGTTCGGTTAGTTAGAAGATTTAAACCATTCATTGTGAGGTGGGTAATTCATTTTACTACCCGAAACCGAACCATACTAGGCGGGTACCTGAAATGAGCGGTTACCCGCGGTTCGGGTCACGGTTAACTATTTTAGACGATTAATCGAGGTTAACGATTTAACCTCATAAACAATAACATTATCTAAAACGCAAAACGTTAATTTAGTGAACTTATATAACATCGAATAGTTTTAAGTCATATTAAAGTTATTTTGTTACAATAATTGCATTCAAATAAACATATATAATATGTTGGCATAAATATTACGATATTTATATTACGATATTTAATCTAAACATCCTCTTCATGTTTTGATGATGACAAAGATGTAAGATACAATACATAATGTAAAGTGCTTAAGTTACTTGTGATCACAAATCTTCTATGCATTCAACAATCACTTAAGGTATGTATAAACAAATGTCTAATACATTTTATGATCAAAGGGATTTTTATTTAAACACTACAAAGTTTATAAAATGATATAAACATAATATATATTTTTGAAAAACACTTTTGGTAATAAAGGAAAAATGTTTAATTCATACTAAATATATGAATTCAAATTTTTAACCAAAATCAGTTAGTTTTTCACCAAATAATCTTTCCCCACTAAAAGACAGAAAATCTGGCCGTTACAGCTGGGCGGCCCCCTTAATTTTAAGGGGGCCGGCCACGCTCCCCTGTCAGATTCTGTCAGAAATTTTCTCCTATAAATACCACCTCAAACCTGGTATTTTTCTCACCTCTTGCACGAAAATTTTCAAATCCAAATCTTTCTAAACATCCTTCTAAAATCCTTTGATCATAAGATTATTAATCTTTGTTTCAAGTGATCCATTCTTTCATTCATTCATCTCTCAAAGTGCAAAAGAAGAATACTTCTTCATCCTCAAATCAAGAAGTATTAGAGTCTAGTTTATATTGATGTGAAGTTGTAGAAATAAATTATGTAAGTATATGTAACAAGTAGATCAACATGATCCTACTTACTAGTGAGTCAATGAGTGAGTAAGAAGTAGTGGGAAGAAGTAGTAGTGTGGAG
>LBNU01024049.1:36471-86465 GCA_014162995.1 Artemisia annua
GTTATCTTTTTTTTTTTTATTTCTTTGTTTTTTTTTTTTTATTTTTTCATACCTATATTTTTTTTTTTTTTTTTATTTTTTTTATTTTTCACGTATCATCATACCTGCACCATCAGAAACAAAATATATATCTTTGGATTTGAGCATTGTTTTGGTCTTTTTAGGTCTTAGAAATGGTGATAAACGATATGTGGATTAACACGTATCGAGGAGGATGTGGCGAGTCAGGAAATCCTTTACGGAAAAACCAAACGCGTCAAATTCAATAGTGCAATTATTGTCCCTAGTAAACTGACGAACAGAAATGAGATTTTTAATGATGTTAGGGGTGACAAGTACATTATGAAGGTGAAGAGGGCGATGAAGAGTAGGAATAATGCTATGACCGGTATTGGTGACGGGAATAGAATTACCGTCACCAACATGTACAGATGGAAATAAGCGTTTATTAAAAATGGTACTTAAATTACTTGCGTTAGAATTTAAATGAGAAGATGCACCTGTGTCCATATTCCATGTTGGGTCCTGCAATGTCATAGCGCTAAAAGCACTAGGAAGTGATGTAACTTGTGACGGGTAAAGTGCTGGAGCGGGTCCAAGAATACCACTTGAATTATGTACCTGTGAAAAATTATTTGTAAACTGTTGGGCCTGAACCGGATATTGGGCCTGGTACATGTACGAAGGGGTGTGGGTTGTTTGCACATCATATGTTGTTTGGGCCAGTTGGGTGGAGGATTGGCCCAAAAGATTAGAAGGCATGGGCTGGTTATTTTTGTGTGGTATACGGGCCTGGTGGTAATTGGCTGGTGCGTAATATCTTGTAGGTTGGATGGTATTGATATTACTGATCAAATGACCAGACACATTAGCACGTATATTATTAGAAGCCAACCTTGATCGGTTTCGGTGGTCGTGTATGAACTTACATCGGTCACCAAATTTACATGTGCCCTTATTGAAGTGATTGCATAGTGGTGGTAGGCTTTGAGATTTATTAACGGGAGTATTAGGGGTACCTTTATGATGAACTGCCATAGTCAGATTTGTTCCAGCGTTCATTTGTTGAAGCACCACAAATTGTTTAGCAAAACAACGCTTGCACACCACAATAATAAATTAGTACCCTCACAAAGCAAAGGACCACCGAAGTCAACTAAAAAAATAACACAACAAAGAATGAATTAACAAATAATATTAATCCATTCCATGCATGATACGTTTATGATTTGGATGTAGGGACGAATTGATGAAGGCTGTTAGGGATACACCAAAGAATGAATTAACAAATAATATTAATACACTCCATGCATGATTTGTTTATAATTTAGAAGTAGGGACGAATTGATGAAGTCTATTACGGATAAAATTTATCACCAAAGGTTTAGGGAGAGGCGGTAGAGAATGGAGAAAGAGAAGGGGAGAGGCGATTTGGTTTAGAGAGAAAGTAGGAGAGGATTGTATTTGGCTGATACCATATTGGAAGGTTTATTTTCCTTGCTTATTATTGATAACAACTACTCCCTCCGTCCCAATTTATTTGTCCACTTTTAATTTTCAAAGTCTTACTTTGTCAACTTTGACCTTAAATATGTATGTTTGTGTTATTTAATATTTGATACAAAATATATAAATAAATTGAGTTTTACGTGTATTTTTAACTAGTTATAATACCCGTGCACGCACGGGGTTTTGATATAAAACTTTTATCATGTATTTAATACTGAATATATTGTCTTAATATGTATTGAACTTTACATTTATTCATCTAGTATAACATATGAAACTTTTAGATGGATCATATTTACTTTAGATGTTATTGTCCGTTTTTTTTTCGTTTTTTTTAAATAATGTATATCAATGACGCATCTAAAGACTTGATACAAAATTATTACAATCCACTGCTTATGAATCTTCTATTTTCACCCTCGTATCTTCGTTTTTTTACACGTTAGTTGTTTTTATTGATGTAAACAAATAGCATAATACGCTTTGCATTTTGATGATACCATTATCAAATGTACATATTATTTGATTGTAACTTTTTTAAAGTCGTGCGGTCCATTTGATGATCTCTCTGTCAATTATTTGTTAGTCTGTTAAAGTTGTTATGTTTGGGTTCTTGTATAACTAATAGTTTTTGAAATAAGTTTTTTACTGAAATGAATAGAAGGGGAGTGTTGATGACTCGTGACATAGAATGATAAGGTCTTATTCGCCAATGGTGATTTGTATAAATTGCCTTGCTGCCATTCTGTTAATCACCACCCATAAATTGAGTCTCTATTTTAATTTCTTAAACAAAAACAGGTAGTGAAGCTTTTGGTAATACTATATTATGTTGTTAGTTATATTGTGGACTATTATATCACGCCTGTATAATATGTTGAGCTACTGTAAGTTGAAAGTGTAGCAATAGCACCAATACAGTTGACCATTATGAAACAGGTCGGGAAAGTTAAACTATCATTTACAAATATTTACATAAAAAATTATGCTCGATTCAGTATTGACTTTTACAACTTTTTAGACCATATCAGAATGGACCTAATAAATCTAACGTATGCCTACAGTGTGGATGTTAAAATTTTGAAAATTGTAATATCAATATACAGTATATGAAAAATATTAATTGTACTTCCAAAAACTCACTAATAACACCTCTTGAAATTAAATTTAGTTTTACAAACTACACTGAACTTCACACTTCACTTAAGATACATCGAGAATGCAACTTCAAGTAAAATGTAAGGCTTTATGTATTCTTTTGTAGAAGTACCTTTGGCGGAACATCTTTCGACTTATACCAAGGTAACCATCATTTTGCAATGACAGCCTCTGTCGATAAAAAAAACACAAAAAAATTAAATTCCAAGCCCTACTTGTTAGATATTGCAATATATGATTCTCGTTTTACACGTTTAGCATTATAACATAGATCATTTAAACTTATTTTGCTCAATGTTGAATGTCGTTTCACGTGCTCTGGTGCCTTTTCCAAATGCCTCGCCATTAGGAAGAAGGATGTGACTGGTATAACCGTACAAAGATGTAGCTCCAGTCCCATAGCCCACACATCAGTATTCCAAGTTAAAACCTGCATTTAACTCATCGTTTACTACCGATCTATATAAAGTCCAAAATTAACGTAAGGAACATTAATAAACTATTAAAACCCACCCTTTTACAAATGACCTCAAAATAGATGAATTATCATCCGAAAAAAACCATGAAAACAATCCAATCTCCATAACCCGGTCAAACTTAGAACTTAATAAATATTCAAGATTTAAACAAAGAATTATATCAAATGTGATCAATAATTTTGACTTTAGAAATTCGAACCTTTTGTTTATAAATCCACAACTTACATCAACATTTAGTGTCTTATTCGATGCCCATTAGTTCTGGCTTCTCAAATATTATTAAAGTATCGAAATGATCAGTAAAACAAATTAATTAAAATCCAAAATTTAAAATTTACTCCAGCAACAAATTAGGGATTTCAAATTAATCATCAAACATCAATTCACATATATATGATGCACCAAATTCAGTTCAGCTTAATTTAAATTCAAAATCTTAAATTTAAAAAAGATGTGTTCAGAAATCTAACAATAGTCTCATTAAGCTCACAGCTATTTTAAGTCATTAATGTCAAATCTTAACCTATAAATTATCAGCCTAAGTTAGATTTTACCCACTTAATAATCTAATGTTCCGTAAAGTTTTCTAAAAATGTTTTTCCGGATATCCGTATATAAACTTTAAATAATAATTACATGGGTCATTGTTATAAGTATAATCGCGTATATTTGATATCATGTTATACAAAATGTGCGAGTTTAGTAGCACGAGCGTTGTCGTTGTTATAAGTTAAAATATATACGTATATAAACTTTTATTTAGCAGACATAGATGTTATGGTCGATGATGTTGTTTAACTTTTAATAATTGTTATCATGTTGTACAAAATATGCGAGTTTAGTAGCACATAATGAGCTGATGAAGTTAAAATATACTCCGTAAAGTTTTTTAAAAATGTTTTCAGGATATCCATATATAAACTTTAAATAACAATTACATGAGTCGTTGATATTTATATTACCGTTAATAATAATTTAGCCGTATTTAATATTCAAATCCATGTACGCATAGATTAAATTTTTAAATAGGATAACATGAGTCCTTATTTAACGACATAGTAAAAAAATATTTTAATAGACGAAAGTTTGAAACTAATATTTATTTTAAAAATATTTAACTTATATTAAACCTAATTCGTATATTTATAAAATTTTGTAAGTTTAATGGATAGAAGTCTCAAACCAATACTAATACTCATGTAATTGTAAACAAAGTTCATATTATAAAGTGTAGGGGGTATACAGTGTAAGGGGTTATTTGTTTATTATCTAAAGTTATCAAAAAACATGGAGATTTATTATTTTACATTTAACTCCATATAGTATATTTAAAATTCAACCACTAATGTTTTATTAATTACCTCCTCTTTTTTTAAGTTTTTATTTTCATAAATTTGACACCTATATTTTCATGTGTTTTTTCCACAATCAAATTCTCTACCAAATTTATTAAAGTTTGAACAAAATCAATTCAATTTTGACTTTTTGTTGGCCAATCATATTGCTCGATTTCGCCTATGTGTCAAAATCGAGCTTTCCTATTGGTCCAATTTTTTTTCTCATAAGATTGTTTTGTCAAAAAAACTCCAAAATGATGTAATTCCTTTATTATATAAAAGATTTTTATAATTTTCATCAAGTTATTATATAACACAAATAAGAATATTTACGGTCAAAGTTGACAAAGAAAGACTCAAAAAGTCAAAACTGGACAAATAAATTGGGACGGAGGTAGTAGTCAATATATAGGATACAAAGAGAATTCTAGACTATGGGCTTGGCCTTATTACATCAAATATAGAAATGGGCCTCTCCACATAATAATGACTAATAGTTTTAACAATCAAATGGCCCAACAAACAAACAAACAAACACACTCATACTGATTTTATAAGCAGGAACGAATAAAAAATATTACTAGACCAACCCATATATCCACGAGATCAAATCTGAACAAATAAATCAAGCAAGCATATCCGAATTCAAACCACAACTCCAAATTCATATCGAGATCAAAATAATAGTAAACAATCAATCCTGGTTTTTAAACCGAACTAAAACAAACACTTAAAGGCCCCTCTTTAGGCTGTTATTTGGTTGGGCAGAAATAACAAGAAAAACAGCCCCTTTTGCTGTGACAGCAACCAAACCAAGTGCATCTTTTTGCGCAGGAAATTAAGCAACAAGCGCACCCTTTTTGGGGCTGTATTGCAGCAGCAAACATACCCTTTCTAGTCTAGAAAATCAGCAGCAAACACACCTTTTAGGGGCTGAATTAGGCAGACAAACACACCCTTGTACAGGTTCTCATTGAATCGACTCAAACAAATAATAAATAAGCTTTAATCCCACTTTACAAACAAGGCCAAAAACAAGCACAACTAAAAGAAGCTTAGCTAATAACGAATCACAGTTAAACCCCAAAGTCACATAAGCCGAAACAATCAAACAAACTCAGTCACTCCCGTTTAGTACCGAGAGCTGAACACAACCCAATAAGCTCTACGAGTCTACAAATAATCAAATAATCTACAAGCTTATAAACAAGCCACAAAATAAGCACACCGAGTGCTTAATAATAAGCACTCGAACAAAACTATTATCAAACCACAAAAACACGTGCTTAACGATGATACCTTTATTATAAAACACTTGTTAATCAATTTTAATCATTGTTTATACAAATTCCAGTTTTTACATTCAGATGTTACCACACAAGCTTAATCACCATCTTAGATATATAGCATGCATGTATATATGAACGTGTATAAGCATGTGTTGACAGTGGGTATGAAATAATCATCATTTAGTTTTCTAGCTTGAACTAAGACATGAAAGAGTAAACGAATTGATAACTTACAGTGGGGTTCGAGTAATGTGAAATTCGAATGGATAAAGGAATCAAGAACTGAAATTGTTATACTCCCAAAACTCCGAGCTAACACCAAGTCATCCAAGATTTGCTTTTCTAGTTTTATGCTTTTGTAGTTGTTGTTTTACTTCAGTTTGTGAGTGATACGCATGAATGGAGGGTGGAGTACTCGTAAGATTAGTGTGGTGAACCTCACGTTATGGCCAGAAGTTGGAAGAGGAGAAACGTGGCTTGCTAAAAGGATTTATCATGAACTGAGTCTATCTCTAAGTTGACTTGAACAACACTTGGAACCTAGGGAAACTTTAGCCAACCACTCGTGCCATCACCAGAAAATAAAGGACCAGAAAGCATTTTTGATAGAATAAAGTTTGTAAGTGTGTATGTGCGTATGGAAGTATGGATGATTTACATGTATCCTTATACAGAGACTTGGGTGTATGAATGAGATGATGATAATGTGCAGGACATATGTGCAAGTCTTGAGTGGATTGGATAGCATAAGAGGTGGGAGTGTGAGTTTTGCACATGGTGTTCTTAGGTTACATTTGAGGAAGTAACAAGTGAGGGAGGTGAAGGTATGAGCAAGCTGTTATCTTACATGTTGCCTCCCACCATGCCCAATCGAAACCCCTTGAGTAAGAATGTAAGCAAGGAATGTGTGAGATTATTCCTGACAGTTCCTAAGTGATTGGAGGGCTATGGAGGTGAGCTTGAAGTTATATAGTTTACTTAGGTCTTATATGAGGCAGTAGTATTCAAGTTTGAGTCCAGGTCGTATTTTACATATTACAGTCTTGAATTGCATTTTTGGTTTAAAATCTCGCGAGTCTAGACATATAATATTATTTCGGACATCTTTCGTGTTTTACACTTTTCCTAGTTCGGACCAGAAGGGCCTTAAAATTGGGATTTAAATACGTTACAGAAAGTTGGTGGTTCATTAGAATTCATACTAATTGTTATTGGATCAAAATGCTATTTGTGTCAAATTGAGATGAAACTTGTAAGGTGCCTTATCTTGATCAAATTCTAGTATAGTAATTATATTTGAAAGTTGATAACAATTGTCATTTATGGTTCTTAGAAGCATGGAAACTAGAGTTGTGAAATAAAAGAGATACGTCGTGTGTAAAAGTTATGATCAACTGAGCTAAAGCAAACATGTACTTGTGACTCGTAAAACAAAATGATAGTTAGAGGTGTGCTTGGGCTGTGGAGCTTGGTGAGCTCGTTAGTGAATCAAGTCCAAAGAAGGGAGCCAAGAATAAAGAGTCCGTTTGATTGATTAATGAGGGGTTAAGGCCTTTTTGTTCTTAGAGGTCCAATATTATTAGTAGTACACATGGGAATTTTTGTAGGCTCGGGATTTATATAAAACACGTTTGGTAAATTGAACGAAACATATATTTATTAAATATAACGTTTTGAGTTACACTTGCGATATTTGACTTATCAAGGTTCAGGCATAAATATCGTTCCAAAGTAAATGTTGCAATTGACAAAGTATATAAAATTTTTTTGACATGGGTAAAAATGGTTAATTGACGTTGTAATAACGTTTTAATTATAAGGAAAATCACGGGATGTGATACTGCACCATGGATTTCATGTTATATGGCCATAGCAATTGGGATGACGATCGGTTTGGGGCTTTTTCCCTTTTTTTTTGTGAGTGAGTGGGTTATTTTTAGTGGTGTGTTATAAAAATGTTATTGTGGAGAGTGTTTATGTTATAATAATGTTATAAGGTACAATTCAACATGATGACGCCTATAACAATTATAGGATTTTACCACACCTAACGCTCTTACCTAACACAATTGCCTTATTCTCTTTACTTGAAACAAATCTTAATAACAACCATTTTAAGCTTAGGTGGTGTATTTTTTCTAACTTTTACTACAAATGATGCAAGAGCATAAACAAATGGCTTAAGTATTTAAATATGCATGGGTCAACCGCTTTAAAACATATGGTAGAAATTTGATGAAGCTAAGTTACTAGCAACACAACTTGCTTGTCTCAAATGATACACAATTACAAAACACACACACACATCAACGCAAGCGTGTATTGTTGAAACTATAAACCACTGCTGCTAGGTGCGAGTACTCAGCTAGTATTATTGATTGACATATGGAAATTACTTCTTAAGCGATTTATATTTATGTTTGTAAAGTAATGCCTTTATTGCTTTTTCAGTTTTAATGCAAATGAGTTTAAGTTTTAGTTACGCATTACGTTTTTTTTTTTCGTTTGATAGATTTAGTAAATTCTATAGGTACGGTTAGCAAATGAGTCGACTTTTTTTTACCAACTTAAGCGCCGACTTATTCGAGTCAAACTTTTATCAAACTTCGAAAAAGGAGTTCAAGTTCTATAACAAGCCGAACTTGAGCTTAAAGTGTATGTCAAAACCATAAATAATATTTTTAGCATTAGAGTAAAATTATAGTAGTTAACGAACGATACGTTTAATGAATATTTCACTACCTGTCGTGAAAAAAAGTTCTTTTGTTTATTAAATGATATTAAATGAATGGACATGAAGAAGATTTAACATTTGTCTAATTATAAGAACTAACATAAACAACCGTCTTGTATATTCATTTACGTTCTCGAACATCTGATTATGCGTTCGTTTATATTTATGTATCATTCATTTGTTTACTTATGTTCAATGTCGCAACTTTTTATTATATGCTTTCAAAAATACATGAAAAAAATAAACACATGAAAGAAAATATTATATGCTGGGCCTTAATGGGCCAGACCAACATTAACCCAATAACCCACATCAAAAACCTCAAGCTGCAGTGAAAGTGATTAAGGGGCAGTTTGGTTGAGGGGCGTAGGATTCAAGGAATCCATTCATTCCTAAAATTCATTGTTTGGTACGTTAATATAAATTTGAATTTAGAAATGATTGCCAAAAAGTGATACCATATATGAAGGGTGGGTGTCGAAAACTCATTCCTCTGACATGGCCCTACATATCAACATGTTTAACCAAATTTTTATTATTTTATTATATATGTCGCTTTCATCCTCGTAATCAAGTAGTCCTCCTCTATTTTCATTATTTTTTATTTTTTTTTGTTTATTTATCTTATAATAATATATACAAGCGGGCCCTACTTACTATATAATAATATTATACAAAATTTATTCCCAATTACATTTTAGAAAACAAACAACATTAATACTATCAATCATTTTTTATTTCTTTCAAACCATTCTCCATCTTTTTTTCTTCAATCAGATTAAAGAAAAAAGGTTTTACTTTTTAATCAAACAAAACCCTTTTAAGTTCCTAATTATTATCGACTAATTGTAATTATATAATTTTGTATTATTCTTGAGATTTGATTTTGTTACTAATTACTTGCAGGTCAAATTATTGATTATTATTAATTGAAAGACATGTAGCTATTAGCGAAACTTTCTCTTATAGAGGTCTATATGATGCTAGACTATCCGCTAAGATGTTGTGTTAAAGATATGATTGTGAATGGGCAATGGAGTTGGCCTGAGGAATGGGGATCTCTGTATCCTAACATTGTTAATATTACTGTTCCTCAATTAGATGTTAATTTCTAAGCACTCGTTCATATTATGGATTGCAATACAAGGAAAATTACTCACTCAAGACAGATTGAGAAGTTGAGGTGTGTATGATATGATGCCTGCCCTTTATGCAAAAATGATTCTGAATTTCATGCTCATCTGCTTTTTAAGTGCAAATTTACAAGACAAGTTTGGTGTGAAATTCAAGGAAAAATGGGCATTTCTAATAAGGCCTATGAATGAGAGGATGTTGTTCAAGAATTGGCTAACAAGCCTAATGGAAACAGTGTTTGGAGTATGGTTAGGAGGTTCATACGGCAAGAAAGGAACTACAGAATATTCAAAGAAGAATGCAGAGACTGGAAGGTTCTATAAGTAAAAATAGCTGATGGAGTTAGATTGAAGTTGATGGTCCTTGTTGTTAGGAAGTCACTTTTTGTTCTTAAAGTTGAAGATCTATGGAAAGTGAAAATGCATTATTGTGGGGGGAATGATATTTGAAGGTGTGTTTGGTTTAGTCTACCATGAAGTAGCTGTGATAACAGATTAGTTTCAATGTGATAAATAGGGTGAGCTGTGAAAGATGAAGCTACCATGATTTGTCAATTGAGATTATATCTGTTAAGCAGTGTTTGGAAGTGTTTTATGTGATGTTTGTTTATGGGATGATGCCCCCTTGTGATAGTATTTCACTGATTTGTGTGAGGTTGGAGCTGCATAAGGTATGTGAAATAATCTTACAAGGAGGGAATTAAAAGAAAGAAAGCTATGAAAGCTACAAAAACCACTAACGGCTATTGATTGGAGAAAGAAAAGAAAATAAGGTTTTGGAGAATACTTTAGACTACGAAAAGAAATAGAGCGGAGAATAGACCAACAATTTGTGGACAAGACAAGTGTTGTCAACTGGCCGGAAAGGGAGCACAAGGGTGATGAGGAGAGGTGGTCTAAATTTAAGGTGCCAAATTTCAACATGACACCAAATCGACACCAAAACAACCAGGTATGGGGTAGAGAAATACGGTACGAGTTTGTGTAGAAAACAAGTCAACCCGCCTAAATCAGTAACAAACGGGTCAGGTTGAATTGGGTATAGTATGTGTTATACACACTTATACAAGTCAACTCCTCAACCCGGATAAATAACCTGCACCTTATTCACACCTCTAAATACAATGTTGAATACTGAAAATCCCTAAACATATCAAGCTTACTGATGGAATATTAATAGCTTAAAATATATATTGAAAAGTCTACAAATTTTAACGAACCCTAACTCATTATGGACTTATGTAATGCAATATACGGATCTCGAGCCACTAGCTGAAGTAAATAATTTTCTTATAATGTGTGGTACTTGACAAACTTTGAATTTCGTTCTATTGTTTTTCACATGATATAGGTCTTAGGAAATTAGGTGTAAAGTAATGTGTATGTTCTTGCCGTTTGCTTTGAGGACTATTTTTTCCACATGGTGGGGCTTACAGACTTAATTACCACATTTAGGATTTTTGTAATTTTCTCAAGAATATGTGATCGAAATTTTCCTATATAATAGAAAATCGAAGAAAAAATCTTATACGAGTGAAGACCCAAGTCAAATTAAGCTACCTAAGTTTTTGGTCTCCTCTCACTAATGACTTTGTTATTATAAAAACACACATTCATCTTATAATCTTTACACAGCAAAACACATAACTGATCATACTTTTGTAATTAATCTTCGACTTACATGGCTATCATCAACGAAATACAAGAAGAAGAACAACAACAAGAAGAATCGAAAACTTATGATGTTTTCTTAAGTTTTAGAGGCATAGACACTCGTCTCAACTTTACAGATTACTTGTACGAAGCTTTAGTGAGTGAAAACATATATACCTTTCTTGATGAGCAAGAGGTCGAAACTGGGGAAGAACTAAAACCTGAGCTTACAAGAGCTATAAAAGGCTCTCGTGCTTCCATAATTGTCTTGTCTAAGAACTATGCTTCTTCGACATGGTGTCTTGATGAGCTCGTACTGATCCTCGAGCAACGAAAGGTCTCAAAGCATATCGTTGTACCTATTTTTTACCACGTCGAGCCGACCCATGTTAGGAAGCAAGAAAGTAGCTTTGGAGAGGCGCTATTCAAACACAAACAAAGAATGGAGGCAGAGCAGGACGAGGAAAAGAAAAGTCAAGCTGCTCGTAAGTTGGAATTATGGACGGCAGCACTTAAAGAAGTCGCTGATCTAAAAGGAAAGGATGTAAATGGCCGGTAAAATTTTCTTACTATTCCACATAATTTNTATAACTTGATTCAACTTTTCAGTAGAGAGAAGGAGTTTATTGAGGAAATCGTTAAGGAAATCAGTAGTAGATTGGATATACACATGAAGAATAGAATCCCGCATCTAATTGGGAGGGACGGATTTTTAGATACCATATGGTCCTGGTTCAAAGGAGGGTCCTCAGATACTACTGAAATTCTCACGATTTGGGGAATGGCGGGGATTGGGAAGACTTCTTTGGCAAAACATATATATCTGTTGCACCGCCATGAATTTGAGAGAAGTAGCTTTGTTGAAGACATTGAAAGACGTGGACAACAATCAAGTGCTCTACTCCTGCTACAGAATAAGCTACTTGGAGACATTCTCAAGAAAGGTAAGATTGAAGAAGATGATGTCCAAAATTGCACGTCTAAAATTGAGACAGCATTGTTACATAAAAGAACACTTGTGGTTCTTGATGGAGTTGATAACTTTCAGCAAGTACATGTTTTGGTTGGAAGAGAAGGTTTTCATCCAGGAAGCAGGATCATAATTACAACCAAGGATGGGTCAATAACAGATAAAGCATTGCTTCTAATAAAACATCCTCCGAAACATACAAAGCTTGCACTTGATGGTTTACGTAGTACAGATTCACTAAGACTTTTTTGTTGGCATGCATTTGGTGGATATTCTCCCAAGGAAGGTTACGAAGAAGACGCAATACGAGCTTCAAAGTATTGTGGAGGACATCCACTAGCTCTTATAGTTTTGGGTAGTTCTCTACTTAATGAAGATGCAGACACATGGAGCCATACATTTACGATGCTAGAGTCGAGAGAATTTCAAATCAATAATGTACACAAGGTCTTAAGAATTGGCTTTGATTCTTTGCCATCAGATTGCAAAGAATTATTTAAGCATATTGCATGTTTTTTCGTTGGAAAAGAAACAGAAGTGACTGAAGCAATATTAAAGGACTGCGGCGTTCACCTATCGTACGGAGTCAAAAAGCTCATTGAAAGATGTCTTCTCACAATTGGATTAGGAAAGGAGTTGAAGATGCATCAATTGCTTCAAGATATGGGGAGAGATATTGTTCGTCAAGAATCACTTCACGAGCCATGGAACCGTAGTCGAGTATGGAATCATGAGGAGTCCCTCAATATATTGCAGGAAGATAAGGTATTACAATGCATTCTTCAATTCGTATGCATTCACTTGTTTCCTTGATCTATTAAAAGCTGGTTATGAATAAACTCGATCTTTTTTCTTATCTTTATAACTAGGGCACGGCAAAAATTCAAGGCCTATTATTTGACATGAAAATGTTGAAAAAAGAGACGTTGTTGTGTGGATCAAGTAGTGCGACAGACCACGAATTCGAAGATATTGATCTAAACATGAATTTTGGAGTTGGTCCATTATTCAGTACGCGTCTGGAGTTCTCATCTTCTAGTAGCAGAAAAATCGAACTGATTACAAATGCATTAAATAGAATGGAAAAACTAATTTTACTCCAACTTAATCATGTTAAACTCAACGGACCGTTCAAGAATTTTCCAAAAGGTTTAAGAGGGTTGTGTATGCATGGGTTCCAATCGGAATATATACCCTCAGACTTGCCAATGGATCATTTAGTTGCTCTTGACATGTCATTCAGCGATCTGAAAAAGCTTTGGAGGAAGCCAAAGGTATAAAATTCAAGTATATTACCTTTTTTTGTCTGATATATACTAATCAATCTCTATGAAACAGTTGCTTGGGTCATTGAAGTATTTGAATCTGAGTTATAGCAAGCTTGTTACAATCGGTGGCTTTAAGGAGCTACCTGCACTTGAGAGGTTGATACTTGCAAGATGTGAAAGTTTGACTCATGTGTGTGAATCAATTGGTGAATGTGGTAGCCTTGTTGTTCTAAATTTGAGCTATTGCAGTAAGCTCAAAAATCTTCCAATCATCATTAGAAAGGTAAAAAATGTTAAAGTTCTAACATTAGACGGTTGCAGAGCTGGTGTATTTGATAAGGAGAGGAAGCGTATGAAGTTGCTGAATGTGCCAAACAAAGATGGCGTTTGGACAAAATTGCAGGCGTTTTTCTCTTCCAACACAAGATTAGTACCGAATAGTCAAAAGTTGATCTCACTTTCTTTGCCATCTTCACTAGTAACCTTGTCTCTAACAGACAATAATATATCTAGTGAATCCTTTCCGGTGGACTTCAGTAGCATGTCAATGCTGAAGAACTTATATCTAGACTGTAATCCAATTGATTCCATACCTGATTGCCTAAAAAGCCTTGGTAGGCTTAAGGTACTCAGTGTTGGAGGATGTTCTATGCTGAAGTTAGTTATATGCCCTTCAAGTACAATCAAACGCTTGTATGTTGATGGCTGTGAATTACTTGAGAAAGTTACATTCTATCAAGAGATGTCAGCACCACCACTCATCTGTTGTGATAAAGTAGTGTCCCTGACTGAAATTGAAGGCATTCTGAAAATCCAAGATTTAGCACAAGTTGATAACGAGATAATAAGTAGTTTGGGGTGGACAGATATACATTATGTGAAAGATTATGAAGTGATGAGTTTCAATTATTTGGTAGGTCTTAGCAGCTCAAAGAAACTTCCGATCAAGGTATTATCTCAGTCTTTGTGTTTTTCTTTCCGAATCTCTTTATGTCTTCAAATATGCAAGAACGTCATGCAAATTGGTTTTGTATTCGCAGATGTGTTACGAATTTGGAATATTCAGTACATATTTTCCAGGAAAAGAAGTTCCAAAGTGGTTTGGTCATAGAAGCAATGGGCGATCGATATCATTTACCATGCCATCAGCTTCAGCGAATAAAAGAATTGAAGGAATAAATATATGCTTAGTGCATGCACTTTCATTTGTATGTTTGAGTTGTAGAAAAAGTATAAAAGTAAAGAATATAACAAAAGATCGTTCCTGGGAATATTATAGTTGTCTGGGTGCAAAAGGACATTTTGGTGAAGAAGGAATAGTATGGTTAAGCCATTGGATGTTTGAGAACAATGAGCTTGAAGCAGGTGATCAAGTTAGTGTTACTATAGAAAATAGGTACGAATATGATCCTGAAGCAGCTGATCAAGTAAGTGAGTGTGGAATCAGTCTTGTGTACAGTGATAAAGACAAAGAGGGCGTGGATCCTTTGAGTCACTATAAGTCGTGGAAACATATCATTGGTCGAGATCTGTCTGCTTTTCAAACCACTTCACGAAATTACTTCTTAAGCAATTGGCAAGTTTCTTCTAATCGTTACAGATTCAAAAGATTATTCTATTCTGAAACGAGATTCAAAAAGAGCTTTGACCATATACCTTTACCGGAATATCCCCTAACCTAAACAAAAACCCGCCAATAAATTCAAAAACAATTTCACACACCACAAAATCACAAATACAAACAACTGGTCTCTCACTTTTACCGACCATCAGCCACTACTATCTTCCGAAATTGACACCACCACCGATGGTGTTGTTGGCTAATGGTTTCGATGGATTTGTGGTTGATTGGTTCAGGTGGGTTTGTCGGCTGATGGTTTCGGTGGATCTGTGGTTTTGGTTGATGGTTCTGGTGGGTCTGTCGGCGGTTGGCGTGCCTTTGGTGGTTTATTGATAAAAAAAATTATAAGTTATAAACGAAAAAATAATAAAAGTTTGAAGATTTGGGGATTAAAATAATCTTTAGAAACCCGGTTCGACCCGGGTGGTTCAACCGGTTGAACAATTCCGGTCGAAAAACGGGTCGATTTAAACCGGGTCCACTTGCCCGGTCGGGTCAAAACGGGTCAAATTAAACCGGGTCAACCCTCCCGGTTTGAAGTATCCCGGGTCAACCCGGATTTCGATTTGTCCTAATAGTTTCCTTTTGAAATATATTTTTTCAACATTTTTTTTAGTTTCAACTTTTTACTTTTTAGTTTTTCCTTCGGGTAACCTGTGACGATTAACCGGAGAAATAGATCTCGATGAGGCCTGATTCACCAGTTTGTATCGGTTTCAACGGGTCCTCTCTGGTTCGTTTTCGAATGGCTTTTATTGCTTAGCCGAACCGGTGGCGACACTGGTTCCCGGTTGGTCCCGTCCGGTTTTCAAAACTATATGTACCATCAACTTGTAATGTTGTATGAAGTTTTGTGTGTTTTATTAATTGTATAATGTGTATAATAACATGTATTTTTCATTTTAGGGTGCTTTAAAAATAACATTAATTAGTGTGTTTAATTATTTTATATAGATTATGTTGTAGCTTGTTTAAATTGTATATTTTAAAATTTTTATTGTATTTGTTAGTAAGTGGTGTTTTTATTGGTTGTATTTAATTTGATAGATATACTTTTAATTGGTTGTACAATGTGAATGAATCATTGTACTTTTAAATAATTGTGTGTTTTAATAAGAGTATTAATTACACTATATATTTCTTTAACCTATGACCATTTTCAACTTCAACATTCCACTTTGACAATACACCCTTTATATGTAGTATAGATATCGATGTAGTATAGATTTTATGTTTGATGTTGAAAAAGATTATGCATAACTAGACCATAAAATACAGAAGTAAAATCATAAATATAAAAAGTCACACTTACTATCACAGAGAAATGATATTATAATTAGAGCAAAATTATGGTTGTTGATCACTATACGTTTTATTGAATATTTTACTAACTGTCCGTTTTTTTCTTTTTCCTTAACTAGTTATAATACCTGTGCACGCACAGGGTTTTTAAATTTTGTTTTGATTATGTATTATTATCGATTAAGAAATAAATCACTTAACATGTTTCAATTGGTTTTACTTGGTGGACTAAAAATACAAAATCGTATTTATATATGTTATAATCTACCTATTATTTTAGGAGAATGTTTTTGAATTAAAAATTATATTTTATTATTCAAGTAAAATCACATGATGATACTTGACTTGCATGAGATGTTAGTGATATATGCTTTTAGTTTTGCAAACCCATGTGATCAATTTACGATGTGTTGTGGTATTTCTTTTACTTATATTTTTGTTAAAATATTTAGATGGCTTTTAAGATTGATTCATTCCCTTGATTATGAATAACCATCATACCATGTTTGCTAATGTATTTTTTTGTTTGGAAAATTGTACTTTTATAAGTTTGCGCTATTTACTTCTCATGTTTGATCATAAAATTACCAAATTAGCATAGATGTTTACACTATAGCTTCTTTATTACATAAAGAGAAAAAAAATGTAATGGGTATAAATCAAATTTAATCTTACGTTTATGTATAATGTATAAAAATAATTTTTCTCTGAGACTGAACTATATAAGGAAATTGTAATTACTTGAATAAGTAAATTATAAATGCATGCAAAAAATGACAAAGAGTGCACTCGTAAGTCTTTTAGGATTGTTCAAATCCTTACCGACCTTTCACTTTAGTGCAACTTTCTTTACAATTGGCCTAAATCATCAAGGTATAAAAGATACCCATATTTTAGACCGTTGGTTGATATCCATAGTGTTCCATGACAATATAATCATGTGTTGATACTTAATCTTCCTCTAAAAAACGCAGACAACAAATTGCATTACACTTTAGCATGTGTGATAAGATCCTAAAACTACAAAAACCAATTACATGTTGCATTATAGTGAGGATAACAACAAAGTTAGTTATAACATCAAATAAGAAAAATTCAGATTAGAACTACAGGGGTGTTCGGTTATGCTTATTAAAGGTGCTTATTGACTTATTCAATTACCATAACACAATAAGTTTATGATAAAACTATAAGTTTTTTTGAGAAGCTTAGTAAAAAACCTGTGAACTCACAACTATTTCTATCATAGCTTAGTGTGTTTATAGTAAAAACACAAATATTAGGTGTATAAGTTTTCAATAAAACATTAAAAAAAATTACTAAAAGTTGGTGTGTATGACAAAAAAAAAAAAAAAGTTAAACCATAAAAAAAGTTACTAAAAACTATCAGCTAGATAAGGCATAAGCCAAAGTTCTGTTAAGGTCTCTTTCGGATTCTATCCAGAAGCAAAAAGAGGTTAACACATAAATCATAAGTATAGAAGAATCGTTATATCTCACATCCGTGATTACCAACTCAATAACATTATCGCAATATAGTAACGTAATAACTTGATTAAAAACTATGTATTCTTGCTTAATAATTCTCATGTACATAGTTTAATTCCTTTAGAACGGCCAACTATTACGCATATATTTATTTTCATGAGTCGTTGTTATAAATAGAATCGCGTATATTTATTTTCATATCACAGTAACTCGTGCTTACCATTTGATATTTATATTCTCGCTAGTAATAATTTAGCCGTATTTAATATTAAACCCCGTGTACGCATGAATTAAACTTTTATATAGAATAACATGAGTCCTTATTTAAAAAATAAAATAAAAAATTAACTAATGGATGGAAACTTAAAACTAACAATATTAAGACTAATTCACATGAGTCCTTATATAGAATAACATGAGTCCTTATTTTGTAATTTTAATGGATGAAAGTTTAAAAACTAATACTAATACTCATGTAATTTTAAACAAAGTTAATATTATAAAGTATAGGGGGTACAAAGTGTAAGGGGTTATTTGTGCTTTTTCTAAAGTTATTAGAAAACATGGAAACTTGTAATTTTACACTTAGCTCTACATAATTTATTTAAAGTTCAACCACTAAAGTTTTATTAATTACTTCCTCTTATTTTAAGTTTTTGTTTTCATAAATTTGACACCTATATTTTTATGCATTTTTTTCCTTAATCAAATTCTCCACCAAATTTATTAAAGTTTGACCAAAATCAATTCAATTTTGACTTTCTATTGGCCAATCATATTGTTTGATTTCGCCTACGTGGCAAAATCGAGGTCTCCTATTAGTCCAAATTTTTTTCCACTAAGATTGTTTTGTCAAAAACACTCCGAAATGATGTAATTCTTTTATTATATAAAAGATGAATGGACATGAAGAAGTTTTAACATTTGTCTAATTATAAGAACTAACATTAACAGCCGTCTTGTATATTCATTTACCTTCTCAAACATCTGATTATGCGTTCGTTAATATTCGTTTATTTTCATTTGTTTGCTTATGTTCTAATGTCGCAACTTTTTATTACAGTATATGCTTTCAAAAATACTTGAAAAAATAAACACATTAAAGAAAATATTATATCCTGGGCCTTAATGGGCCAGACCAATATTAACCTGATAACCCCAATCAAAAACCCAAATCAATCAAAGTGATTAAAAAATTAAACAAATACTAAGGTTCAATCAGATCAACCTATAATAATACTTGTTTCTTCAAGAGTTCAAGTCTCCATCTTTTTTTCTTCAATCAGATAAAAAGAAAAAAAGGTTTTATCTTTAATTCAAACAAAACCCCTATTAAGTTCCTGAGACTTTTTTTTTTTAATCTAATTATTTAGTTTACAGCAAAGTTATTGAGTATAATTGATTTGTTACTAATTACTTGCAGGTTAAAGTATTATTAATTGAAATGGATAATAGAAGGTCCAACGTTAGACAAGACATAAGAAGAAGACAGCAGCAGAAAGTTAACGAGGTCATATGTTTATTCTAATTCTTTTTATGTTAACATATTTTTTGTTAATCAAGTTTATGACTTTATGTTTATTTATGGGTTGCTTATGTTTCTGCTTATATATAAGAACTCATAAGCTGCTTAAGAGGGGTGTTTCTGTTAGCTTATTTAGTGGGCTTTTGAGCTTTAGTTAAATTTTGAAAAGCTCATAAACATACTTTTTTGGTTTATGAGCTTATAATCTTATAAGCTCAACTTGATAATCTTATAAGTTATAAGCCCAAAAATATGAGCTTTATGAAGTTTTTAGGTTTTACACAAGCTCATAAGCTAACTAAAAGTAAGTACTTTAGGAAATAGTGTTTGGATTTGCTTATTTTGTAAATATAAATGCAATTGAGACAATTTTTAAAAATACGGTTTAATCTTTTTCAAGGACGGTGTTTGCTTAAGCTTATTTTTCCTGCGTATGAGCATATTGAGCTTTTTGAAAAGCTAATAAGCTCAAATTTTGGGGCTTATGAGTTTATGCTTATTAAGTTCATAAGCTCAAGTTGGTAAGCTTTAAAGCCCAAGAATTTAGCTTTTCAAAAATTCAATAAGCCCATAAGCTGGAGAAATAAGGTTAAACAAACATCCCCTTATAATGGGTTTTAGGTTTGACTTGATGGTAAAAAAAAGTACATTAACGTTTCAGATAAGCGTGTCCCAAGCAGCTTATATGCTTAAAAATAAGCAGTGAAGCAAAACAAGCAACCCCAACCACCATCTATGTTCATTCAATTATGTTTAATCATGTTTATGACTTTATGTTTATTTAATGTATAAATGTCATGGTGTTGTGTAGGAAGATGAGGCATCTATACTTAACGAATTTGCGGATGAATTTCGGCTACCGATTAATCAAAGACTGACTGAAAATGTGGACCTTGATCATGTGGAACAAGCTTCGCTAGATACGCAGTTGCCATCGTCGAATGTTGGGTTTCGGCTTCTTCAAAAGATGGGGTGGAAAGGGAAAGGTCTTGGGAAGAATGAGCAAGGTATGCTGATAATTAATATTGTTGAAAAGATGCATCTTTGTGTTTTGTTGTGTGTGGTTTTATTAGATATGGTTCTGTAAGTGCCGGTATGTTATGCTATATCAGTTTCTTAACTTTTGGTATTTCATGACCCATTGTGCTTGATATCTTTTAGTTTGGGTTAAGGTTTGATTTGATATATGGTTTTGAGTGTTCATAATGGTAGTTACTAGTATGTTGTTCTTGAGTGGTGACATTTTATAGGGGTACGAGTGCTGAAATGGTTACGATAATCGGTTGCTTTTTATTCTAGTCACTGCATCTTTTTCCTTAGAATGATGTTGTGGATGATGGCCTAGATTCGACTGTTTGGCCTTATCTTAACCTGCTATAGCTGGTTGCATGCCTTTGTTGAATTGTGTCGTAGACTCGTAGTGCTAAAGTAGAGGCACAAACCATAGAATTTTTCCTGTATATTAGGTCTCGAGTGGATTGATGAGACTTTGAATTGATGGATTAGGTGCTCTGCTTTTGTCTAATGAGGTACCTTGATCAAGGATGCTATGACTTTGAGCTTCCTTGGGATATGTGGATGCATTGCCTTAGTTTATAGATTCTTTTTTGGCCGTAAAAAGTTAAAAATATGGGTAACAAATAAATAAAAAAGCTCCCCATGTATCTAGTCATTTAGTTTCTACACAGACAGTCAGACAGTCATTTACACATTCCTTCTAAAAAAACTCAGTCGGTTAAATTGATATAGCTCAAAAATCCATTCTACTCCTGGTCAACTTGAATACTGTTTAAGGTTGTAGTTATTGTATCTAGACCAACACATTTGTAAATACTTGGTCAAATCCAGCGACTTTCATTTGCTTAAATAATAGTATGTTGGTTTCTATAATAAATATATTAACTTGTAGCCTCATTGCAATGTCAATGAATAGAGTTTGAATTCGATGGCTTCATGTGTTTGCCCCGGTTAACCCTTTTTACAACTATGTTTTCCTCCCATGTTCCCTTCACGTTTGTGTCTGAAATGTCGATCTCATGTTAATCACTTCATTAATGCATGCCCATTTAAAGTATTTGAGCGCATTCATCTTTATTTGTATACTCTAAAAACCAATTCAACTTCTGAATGTTGCCATCTTGATTTGGTAGGAATAACCGAGCCCATAAAATCTGGGATAAGAGATGCAAAGTTAGGGCTCGGGAAACAAGAGGAAGACGATTTCTTTACTGCAGAAGAAAATATCCAAAGAAAGAAACTTGACATTGAACTCGAAGAAACCGAAGAAGTTGCAAAGAAACGAGAGGTACATCAATTATCTCCAACTTAAATTAGCAACAACAAAAAAATGCATAAAAAACTTAACAATAAGAGGTTGATGACATTTTCTGAAACATACATATATCTAATAGCAGAAGGCAGCATATGCATATAATAGCATATATGCGTGTCTTTTGAAGGAAACATCAACCAACCATTTGGAGCTCTTGAGAAATTTCGTGCAGTTTTTATTACCTGGTGGCATCTTCTTCTTCTGCACCCCTTTGTGCACATTATGAAAATCCAGGTTATGGCAGATCGGGAGATCAGAATTGAAACTGAGGTTAAGGAAATACGGAAGTCTTTCTAATGTGAGCTCTGCAATAAGCAGTACAAGTTAGCTGTTGAATTTGAAGGTCACCTTAGCTCATATGATCACAATCATATAAAGGTAATTTTTAAACATCGCTTTAGTCAATTCAAGATTTTTTAATCTCCAATTATTTTATTCTATTTTAATTTTTGTAAATTATTCTTTTTAGTTATATCTTATTACCAAAAATATATATTTTCCTGCTCTTAAGAAGTGTTTTGGGTCAATCAGACCCCTTTACGAAAGTCAGCCATTTTGAACCATTACCTTCAGTAAAAAATATATCCTTATATAATTTGTGTACTAATTTGCTTTTGCGTAAACGGCGGTTCAAAGAGATGAAAGAAATGCATGGAAGCAGCAGTCGTGACGAGAAACAAAAACGTGAGCAATTACGCCAAGAGAAAGAGATGGCTAAGTTTGCTCAGATGTAAGCTTGTTTTCCTCATTGGATTAATTTAATTTAACTTCCTTTGCTGGTCGCTAATGTCAATTTTGACTCATTTTCATACGGATATTGTAATTTGGACTGTCTTTATGTTAAGCGGCTCACATTACAACATTTAGCTAAAAGCTGAACATACCATTTGGGTCGAACACGTCAACTGGTATGGGCCAATGCTCATAAGCGGCAGCAGCAACAACAACTGCAACAACAAGAAGAAGATCAACAGGAGTCCGACAAAAGTAATTTACCAGTAAAAACTGCTACTGTCATCAAATTGTGGTTGGGGTATGTTTTTGATTGTGGTTGCGGTCGCCTTATTAGCAAATTGTGGTTGGGGTGTAGTTTTGAAAAGAGAAAGTTGAGGTGGCGCTGATGTGGCAGAAGATGACCTCAATAATTACGGTTAGGGGTGGCAATTCGGGTCGGGTTTGGGTTGGCGGGTTCGGGTTGTCAGGTTGGCGGGTCAGAAAACCCCAACCCAAACCTGACCCATTTAAATCATCGGGTCAACTATGTCAACCCTAACCTGTTTACACGTAACCCGAACCTGACCCATTAACCCGTATATATACTTGAGTTGACGGGTTAAATAGGTTAACGGGTTTCGGGTTGACCCATTTAACCCATTTTATATACAAAAGTTAGAACATTACATGAGTTAAACGGGTTAAACGGTTAGCAAGTCGACCCCTTTAACACATTTAACCTGTATAATTAAATATAAATAATTTTTTATTTAAAAAAAATCTTAAACGGGTTGGCGGGTCGACCCGTTTATATTATTCCCAACCCGAACCTGACCTGTTTAATAAACGGGTTAGATATNTCCTGCTCTTAAGAAGTGTTTTGGGTCAATCAGACCCCTTTACGAAAGTCAGCCATTTTGAACCATTACCTTCAGTAAAAAATATATCCTTATATAATTTGTGTACTAATTTGCTTTTGCGTAAACAGCGGTTCAAAGAGATGAAAGAAATGCATGGAAGCAGCAGTCGTGACGAGAGACAAAAACGTGAGCAATTACGCCAAGAGAAAGAGATGGCTAAGTTTGCTCAGATGTAAGCTTTTTTTCCTCATTGAATTAATTTAATTTAAGTTCCTTTGCTGGTCGCTAATGTCAATTTTGACTCATTTTCTTACGGCTATTGTAATTTGGACTGTCTTTATGTTAAACGGCTCACATTACAACATTTAGCTAAAAGCTGAACATATCATTTGGGTTGAACACGTCAAGTGGTATGAAAGTTACTAGGAATATGTTTATGATTTATACAATTCTGTCTATATAAGTAAAAAGATCTAGATATTGGTTTTGACCCGTTACCCAACCCACTGACCCGCTTATTTTGCTACAATTCTATTTGTAACTATACTGTCTGATATTCAATAAATTGTTATTTAGGGCCGATGCTCATAAGCAGCAGCAGCAACAACAACTGCAACAACAACAAGATCAAGAGGACTCTGAGAAAAGTAATTTACCAGTAAAAACTGCTACTGTTCTTGCTGATCAGGATCAGAGGAAGGCATTGAAATTTGGATTTTCATCAAAATTCGGTGGATCCAAGGTACTAACAATTCCCAGTAGAATCTTTAGGCCATTTGTGCTATTATCTCTAATGGGTAAAGTAAATAAGTTCTGTAAAAATGAAACGGGTCAAATGAGTTCAAAATCACCTAATCCAACATCACCACTCTGGTCCTCGCTCTCGTTTTGACCCTCTAATAAACCACTAAACCAGCCCATTTTGCCAGCTCGACTTGGGCATCATGAGTTCACTTATGCTCTGTAACGGATATCGCTGCCTTAGTTAGGAAAAATCCCTAACCTCTTCAATAATTTTTATTATGGAACCTAGAGCACGACCTCCCATACTATTGTTCTGATTAAGTAAGGATTTTGGTTTGTTTATCTCGTGCAGAGTTCAGTCAAGAGTGCTGCCAAGAAGCCGAAAGTAGCTGTTGCATCAGTTTTCGGTAATGATAGCGACGAAGAGTAGCCTTTTGACTCAAAAGAAGAATACGTTGACATGTCAGCAATATTGGCATCTCAGGAATTGTACCCTAGACTCTTTATACTTGTTGTACTTGTAAACTTATGGTAATTTTGTTTATCAATAGAACTTAATACTCGCCATTTGGCCTATTAGCTATATTCAGTTTCATGACTATGGTATGGGTTTATTCTCATATCTTATGCATTTGTTCATGTTTTGTAATTGAATTTGTTGACGCATTGCGCTAGCCGCTAGACTATTCTGGAAGCTACTCTTTATTAGAAACTGCAAATGAGATCATGGAGTGGAGGATGTGTTACTAGCTGTAGCCCCGTATGTGTTATCATGTTATGCTAGTACGAGTAAAATTACTCATATTGGTCTGGATATATTTTAGAGTTTTAACCTACTTTTAAAATGTATTAATATGGTACGTGTACTAATTTTCGTTCTAATATGGTACAAGTACTTTCATTTTTGTACCATTATAATATGTGAGTAACATGTTGATCGGCTAAATCAGTTAAAAAGTGATTTTTTGAGTTAAAATGGTCCCTTGTGATTTGTTTCTTTTCCAAAATAGGTCTCTTGCGATTTTTTCGAAATAAGTTTTTATGGGTTTTTAGGGTGCGTTTAGAGAAGGGAATGGTTTTTCTCCTTTAGAGAAAATTTTGAAAACCCGTTGAATTTGAGTTATGTTTTTTGCTTTTTAAAAAATAAAAAGATTTTTAGATGAGGTATTTTCAAGTGTTTTTCTTTTCAAGTCAACTTTTTCTACATATTGCATCTTCGTACGTTTTTATCTGTTTTGTATGTTTTTATATGTTTTCATCCGTTTTGTATTTGTTTTTATACGTTTTATTCGTTTGTATCCGTTTTTATATGTTTTCACGCGTTTTTATATGTTTTCATCCGTTTTCATCGTTTAGTACGTTTTTATACGTTTTCATCCATTTTTATATGTTTTATCTGTTTTTATCCGGTCTCATTCGTCTTCATCTGTTTTTATACGTTTTATATGTTTTTGTACGTTTTAATGCAAGTTTATGCGTTTTCATCCGTTGTACGTTTTTGTATAAAAAACGCATAAAAGCGGATAGAATAATGGTTTGTTTTAGCAGGTGAGGGGTATGCCCCAAATCCTTTAATTTGGTGTTATTCTTATGTTGTAAAAGATGATTAATATAATTCACTTTTACACACCAGAAAAAAAAAAAGGAATATAATGGAAGGATGGCTATTTTATGGATAAAACTAGGGGTGCAAATGAGCCAAGCTTTTATCAAGCAACTCGAGCTCGACTCGATCGAGCTGAGCTTTTATCGAGCTAAAGCCCAATAACCTGGCTCGAAATATATAATGAGTCGAGCTCGAGCTTTTGATAGCTCGGCTCGAGCGATTATCGAGCTTTTTAAGCCTTTGTAAATATATTTTCATTATATTTTTAAACATGTAAATAAGGGTTGATTTGAATATTAACCTAATTATAAGGGCTAACTCGATAAAAGATAAAACATTATATTCTAGACGTACCCTTTAAACCCTAATGTTGGCCTTCGTTATGGGAATTTTATTGTTCGTTTTATTACTCTTAAAAATNTATATTTTCATTATATTTTTAAACATGTAAATAAGGGTTGATTTGAATATTAACCTAATTATAAGGGCTAACTCGATAAAAGATAAAACATTATATTCTAGACGTACCCTTTAAACCCTAATGTTGGCCTTCGTTATGGGAATTTTATTGTTCGTTTTATTACTCTTAAAAATATATAATTTGGTTTTCAAACGGTTAAGTATTTCTCCTCCAGTTTTTAATTCGAGATCACATACATGTTCTGTGTGAAGACTACATCTTTTTGTGGCAGCTGCAATTTGCAATTCGTTTTTGTGGCATCTGCAATCTGCAATTCGTTTTGACATGACATGGTATATCTGCTATTTTGTTCGAGCTAATTGCCATATATTCGAGCTTTTCATTTATATAATTTCGAGCTTTTCAAGCTAAGCTCGAGCTTTGCTCGAATCCACTCGAGCCGAGCTCAAGCTTGGATGGTTAAGGCTTGACGAGCAATCGAGCCGAGCTCAAGCCAACCTTTATTTTTCGAGCTGAGCTCGAGCCTTGTTAAGCTCGGGCTTGGCTCGGCTCGCTTACACCCCTAGATAAAACCCATATATTTAAGAGAAAACACAAGCAACGCTTTCATTCACATTGTAACACGTACTGATCATGAGTTACAAGCCTCAAAGTGGAAAACATGCAACTTAACCAGAGAACTCATACTTTATATATATTACACATACTTATATATTGCAGATACAGTACTGACACACTGACATATTTGACGCAAAGACGTCAGGAGACGAAAATCCACATTATTCAGCGAAGAAATGGTCGCTACAACCATAAACATCGCAGAATGACTGAAAACCAGTAAATATAAGTATGAGAACCGTTGCAGAAAATGTCAAAAACTTCCAAGAATTGTAAACATATTTTTGCATGAACCGGTAAACCTTAACCTGTGTGCTATTCAAGAAGCGCTCATTAACCTTAGCCACGGCCTTGTCAAGTCCATGTTGCCGCTTCCTGTCCGAAGTGGATTTTTTTATCCCATTAAACAGGTTTGCAATCTCTTCGTCATCCATATCATCTTGCACTTTTAAAATGTTTCTTTTCCTCAATAACTCGACATCTCTTGGCTTGTCGATAATCCCACACATCAAGTCTACGTACTCGGCAAATTGAAGAATGTCGTAAGATTTCACCCTTGTAGCTTCATAAGCCACCAAATTTCTTAATATAACTTCGGTGTTTTCCTTCACAATGATGGTTGGGAGGTAGAAAATGAGATGCTCTTTGTTGAATTCGATAATGCTGATTCCTCCTTGTGCAACTTTAAATTCCACATTCATGACATCATGAAGAAGTGAGACAGAAGGGATCCTAATCTCTTGTGCATTGATCTTTTCATCTTCAGCAAGATCTTCTTCTTTTCTGCTAAACATGTGCCAAGCTGCACCGAATACTGTGCTTGTCATGAACCTTATTTGACCTAGCAAGCTTCGACAACTAAAGCACGAAGGAAACCTCTCTCGAACAGAAGCTTTGATGTCGTTAATGCATGCAACTTTCTTCTTTCGGGACAATAATTCATGATTCCCTTGTTCTTTGGCTACTTTATTTACAATCAACTCGTATAAAAGATCCAAAAGATGCAATTGACAAGAAGCACCACCACGAATTTGTGATTCTTTAGCAAGTTCCAAAGGGGAAACCGCTTCACAAAACCGAACCAGCTTGTTAGATAACAAACCGTCATCTTCATTATCCTTCACAGACGACACATAGGTTTGAAGTGCTTTTAATACCTCAAAAGGGATTTGATTCTCTAACATCATTATATCACTAACAAACTCTTTCTGCATGTGATATAATTGCATCAACAAGAACAAACCATCTATAGCAAACATCCATGCAAATGTGTTCACGTCCATATCAAAGAAGTTGCCATAATGTTCTTGTATAGAGACATAAAGATCTTTGAGCTTATCGACCACAAGTACATCAAAATTGTTGATTTGCTCTTCGTTTAGTGAAGCTTTTACCGCGGCAACTTTTTCCCACTCCATTTGGTACACCTCGGCTCTAAAATGATGGTAAGGGCCGAGACCGAGCTTTTGAGGCTTATACGCTTCAGGGTTTTCTTTAAAAAAGCATTTGGGCACAGCCACGATACAAAGTTTGTTTTTCTCTTTTGAGTTGAACTCAGAATCATCGACTGTCGATGGTTTTGTTTTAATGGAAGTACTAATTTGCTCGACCCAATGTCTTTTAGTAGAGTTTTTGTAATATGCCATTTTGATGTTGTAACGTTTTTTGGTGCATTTGGTTTAGTGGAAGCCGGAAGGGTTGGTTTATATAGTGGTGGTATGATATTTCTCATGTTTGATCATTATCTTGGTTTTAAGGTAGGTGTAAACATGGATTAAGGAATGTGTAAATAATGATTAAAGATAAATTAATATTTTATAAAAACATACCTAATTTGGCAAACGAATTGAATGTGCCTACGTGTTAACGATAATTTCTTGCTTTTCTTGAACCTTCGATATGCGGGTCATGGTATTTTGACTATTTTCTTGACTATATTGCACTAAGGTTAAGGTTGTGTGGGAGTTAACTTTATTTATGTAAATATTTAGAAGTTAATTAGTAATGGTAAATACATCATGTCGTAATGGTAAATACACGTTAATTAGTAACCTATATATGTGTTGGTGCTTCAATGCAACATAAAGAGTGAATGTTTACATAATTCACCTAGCTAACTTTTTAATGATATGTTAGGTAGTGCCATTATTTGTGGCTAGTTATATAAGGGACCTAAACCTCTTAAGAAATTTGGTAAACATTAAAATCGTTTGGGAATTAGTTTTGGGAACTTGAAAGGCTTGAATTGAAATCAAATGAACTTTTGTGGTTTTCTTGAAGGATTGATATTCTCTCAGGTTTAGATGAACATGACCGATCATGTTCTCTCACAAACAAAAGAAAGACCGGGTCCCACAGAAGACCCCACAGATCTGTATGTGAGGGAACATGACCGGTCATATTCATTCTAACTTGAGAAAATCTCAATCCTTTCTTGAATGACAATTATTTATATCTAGATCACCTATGCCATTTTTGAACAAGTGAGTACATATTTTTTATAATAAAAAAAGAGTAAATTACATAGATGGTCCCTGTGGTTTGCCCAAAGTTTCACCCAAAGTCCCTGAAAGTTAAAAGTTGCACGGATAGTCCCTATCTCTGAAAAGAATAACATTAATGATCCCTTTTTTAACTGTCGTTAAGTGACTTCCATTATAATTTACACGTTAGTCCCTTTTGGTTAAATATCGTTGCATCGTTTAGCGTTTATAATAACGGCCGTTTATAACTTAAAGTTTTTTGAATTTTTCTTACGTTTTCATCCGTTTTTATACGTTTTAGTCCGTTTTCGTCGGTTTTTATACGATTTCAACCGTTTTTCTTACGTTTTCATCCGTTTCATGCGTTTTTATACGTTTTTGCTCGTTTTTCTTACGTTATTGTCTGTTTTCCTACGTTTTCATCCGTTTGGGTCCGTTTTTATACGTTTTCGCTTGTTTTTATATGTTTTCCTTTATTTTTCTTACATTTTCATACGTTTTTATCCGTTTTTATATGTTTTCATACGCTTTCGTTCGTTTTTATACGTTTTCTTACATTTTCATCGGTTATTTTTATGTTTTCATATGTTTTTCTCCGCTTCCTTCCGTTTTCATCCATTTTTATTCATTTTCGTCCGTTTTTATACTTTTTGGTCCATTTTTATACGTTTTCGTCCGTTTTATACGTTTTCGCTCATTCTTCATCTATTTTTATCCGTTTTTATCCGTTTTCGTCCTTTTTTTTATATGTTTTCGTCCGCTTTTCTTATATTTTCATACGTTTTATCCATTTTTATGCGTTTTCGTTCGTTTTTCTTACGTTTTCATCTGTTTTAATACTTTTTGTCCGCTTTTATACATTTTCCCTCATTTTTCTTACGTTTCATACATTTGGTCCGTTTTATACATTTTCGTTCGTTTTTATATGCTTTCATCCGTTTTTCTTAAATTGTCATACATTTTTATCTATTTTTATACATTTTCGTACGGTTTCATACGTTTTTATATGTTAACGGACCAAAATGTATAAAAATGGATGAAAGCGTAAGAAAAACAGACAGAAACGTATAAAAATAGATAAAAACATAAGAAAAATGGAGCGAAAACATATAAAACGGACGAAAACGTATAAAAATGGACCAAAACGTATAAAAACAGACGAAAATGAATAAAAATGGATGAAAACGGAAGGAAACGGAGAAAAACATATGAAAACATAAAAATAACCGATGAAAATGTAAGAAAACGTATAAAAACGAACGAAAGCGTATGAAAACATATAAAAACGGATAAAAACGTATGAAAATGTAAGAAAATGTAAGAAAAATAGAGGAAAACGTATAAAAACAAGCGAAAACATATAAAAACGGACCCAAATGGATAAAAACGGATGAAAACGTAGGAAGACAGACAATAACGTAAGAAAAACGAGCGAAAACGTATAAAAACACATGAAAACGGATGAAAACGTAAGAAAAACGGACGAAATCGTATAAAAACGGACGAAAACAGATTAAAACATATGAAAACGTAAGAAAAATTCGAAAAACTTTAAGTTATAAACGGCCGTTATTATAAAGGATAAACGATGCAACGATATTCAACCAAAAGGGACTAACGTGTAAATTATAACGGAAGTCACTTAACGACAGTTAAAAAGGGACCATTAGTGTTATTCTTTTCAGAGATAGGGACTATCCGTGCAACTTTTAACTTTCAGGGACTGTGGGTGAAACTTTGGGGTAACCACAGGGACCATCTATGTAATTTACTCATAAAAAATGTGTCATATATTTATGAGTAAATTGCAAAAATAGTCCCTCACGTTTCACATTTTCGCAAAAACGGGACCGAGACAAAAAGTAGCGCAAAAAAGCCACCTACGTTCCACATTTTCGCAAAATCGCCACTGAGAGGCCTTTTCCGTTAGTTTTCCCGTTAAGTGCCATGTCATCGAGGGTAGTATCGTCATTTCAAGGTTCCTCGGGTACTAAGCTAGTGACACTGTAGCTTGAGGGACTAAATTTGCAAGCGATTGTTTGCCTTTTTTACAAACGGTACACTATCCAGTCCCAGTTAAATATGAACGTTGCAGCACATTAAATTTTCACACTTTCCGAAATCCGGCAAAAAATATGGTCTTGATTTGTGACTGTGGGAAACAAGCAACAATCAAAACAAGCTGGACAAACAGGAACCTAGGGCGACGATTCTACTGTTGTCCTTCATGTGGGTTTATTGGATGGACGGATCCTCCAATGTGTTGCCGAGCAGTTGCTGTGATTCCTGGCCTGTTGAGGGCGAGGAATGAGCTTGAAGAAGAGTTGGAGGAGCAGTTGAGGTTGATGAGGGAGAAGGATCACCAGTTGAAGAAGCTCAACAAGTTTCTTCTATTTAGTTAGCTCTTTTTTTTCATTGTCTTTAAGTTGCTTTAGGTTGGTCGTTGGTATGTAGGTGTGTTGACATCTTTCTGGGTTGTATCATCACAGGGTTTAAGGTCATCCCTGGTTTGTATTGACCGTCATGTTAATAAAAAAGTGTTTGATTTTAGTTGTCCTTGTTATTATAAGAAGACCAATGTAGTCAAAATAAGGTTCATTTTAGTTGCAGAATCAATATGAAGTAAACTTGGTTTCTGGTTCCTTATCAACGTTGACTTACAAAAGTCAACACAAGCTTGGGTCATTCGGTATACTTAAATAGTAGGCATGTTGAGTCATTCAATATACGTTAGTATATGATGATGGCAAACCACACATTGTGCAGAGCATTATGCAGCAAAATAAATAAAACAAAATGAAAACAAATACCATTCCTAATTAATCAAGTCTAAAAAACAAATCTCGTACAAATTATTGTCTAGAAGACAGAAACTCAGTTACACAATCCATACACTCATTGTGTTAAAACACAGAAACAAATAACCAACACGAGTTTATTGCACCACCACAATTGTGTTGACTCACTTGGCGACGTTGGCTTTTCTCTTGATCCTCTTCTTCTTTTGACCTCCACCATTACCTGTAGATTGTGAGACTTGACTTGCTTGTGTTCCAACTTGATGACTTGGCCCTGCTCCCACCTCTGTTGCAGAAGATCCCACTGGCTGAGTTGATCTTTCTAGTACCTCATCTGGTACTCCTTCCCTTCTTCTTGTCCCTTGGTTGCCTCTTCGTCCCGTACAAGCTCTCTTATTATGACCCTGCCCACCACATGCACCACATTTGACAGTCTTGCCCCTTTTTGACAGCTTCCCATTATTCACCATTGATTTTTTCATAGCCTGTTCAGCAATCTCTTCCCTTGACACTCTTCTCTTCTTCCGTGGTCTTCCAATTGGAACATGGTAGTGAGGTGGCTTTAGTTCACTAGGGATAGGGCATTTGGGCCAAAAGTGTCGACCAGCAATTCCTTCAATCTTGTGTTGATACATTGATTTCCAGGTGGTTAACCAATAACATTGATGCACATAATCCTCTGGGATCACAACCATGTTGTCAGTTGATTCCTTGCTGTGTTTAGCCATGTCGTTGATAGCCGCAACAGCATGCTTACATGGAATACCAGTGAGTTCCCATCTCCTACATGTGCATTCCATTTTCGGCATATTCACAACACATTGGTCACCCCAACCTCCCGCACACTGGTATGTATCCCCCCCCCCACTCCATAAAACCTTATACTCATTTGCTTCCTCCTTGATGGTTTCTAAAATTTTTGTTGCTGTTGGGGTTAAGAGACCTTCACATCTGTCTATTACATGTTGCACACTAACACTTCTCTTCACAAGATACTGCCTGATGTACTCCAAACAGCCAATGATTGGTTGATCTCTGCCGCCCACTAACTTGCTATTGAACGATTCACATAAGTTGTTAAGAAGGATGTCACATTTAGCTCTCCCTGTAAACAATAAATCAATATCAACATCACTTTTAATCTTATTAATATTACAGATGACAGTCATAATATCAACATCATTTTCAACCTTATTAATAGTACAGATGAAAGTAATAATATGTGTATAGTGTACCTGAAAAATGTGACCTTGACCATGATGTTGCTGGTATCTTCTTTAACCAGTCATAAGCTTTAGCGTCAACTGNACTGAAAAATGTGACCTTGACCATGATGTTGCTGGTATCTTCCTTAACCAGTCATAAGCTTTAGCGTCAACTGATTTTAGCTCTTCCATTCCTCTATTAAACTCATGGATTGTTGATGCTCTAGCACACCTCCAAACAAGCTCCTTAATACTCTCTCCCTTAAATAACTGCTTCATGTTGTCATATATGTGTCGCACACAGAAGCGGTGTTCAGCAGCAGGAAACAGTTCTGCAATGGCTGGTAATATTCCCTGTAGATTGGTACAAAACATAATATGTGAATGGGGATTGAATTGGGTTGGAAATCAAATAATTGAATTTACAGAATGTTTATACCTTTTGTCTGTCGGATATAAAGGTGAAGTTTGAATTTGGTTGCAAATCAAGGTCATCTCCAAGATTGGTAAGGAACCATAACCATGAACTCTTGGACTCAGCTTCTGGATAGAGGCCATTATTGCTATCGACACCAACAGCAGTTAAGACTTGACCAGTGTGATGTCCTTTGATAAACGCCCCATCCAGCCCTAGTATATCCCTTCTGCCTGCTTTGTAACCTTTTTTCAATGCACCAATACAAACATAGATCCGTCTGAAAACACTTGAAGAAACACTTGAATCAGGGTTTGCTTCAACTTGAATCTTCACAGTTGTATCAGGGTTTCTATTCTTCAATTCCAAAGCGTAATCCCTAAGATTGGCATACTGTTCTTCATGGTCGCCGTCAATTTGTTTCTGGGCAANTCTAAATCAACATAGTTTTCGTTGAGCTCTAAAACCACATCCTCACTCTGGTCAAGTTCTGCAACCATGTCTGTAATCAAGTCGTCTCCCACACCAACATTATCTCCAGGACGGGCAAACTGGTACAGTTCATCATCTGCAAGTTGAGATTGTTGCTCAACTTGTTCTGGCTTATCAACGCCACTTGCATGTGGTTGCGCAGCATGAGTGATTGCTAAGGGAGTGTCTGTGTCACCAACCACTCGGCTTACATGTGGTTGCGCAGAAGAAGTGTATGTGCCATCCAACACTTCATCAATTATATGGGCTTCATCTTCAGCTTGTTGTTCTTGACCAGCAATCATAGGCACTGGTGATTGACCATTGGTACCATCAAATGAAGTGTCAGCTTGCACCACATCGATGGTAGGATCAATTGAAGGCTCCATCGGTACTTCATCCGTTATTTTACATTTTCGGCCTTTTTTGGGTCTTCTGTGTTTCAACTCAACATACACCTCAATCTCTCTATGCGTTGGAATCAAATCCAACATTTGCATCACATCCTCATCAGACCTCAACGGGTACAACCCAACATCCAAAGTCTCGCCTGGTATCCTATAATAATAGCCTGCAACCGCACCTTTGACACCTATGTCATCTACCAACTCTTCAAAGGCGTAAAAACTAAACAAGTCATAATCCACACAATCATAAAACGCAATAACTGGATCAACATACATCCTTCCTGGTGGTTGCATAAATTTTCCACCGTGGGTTACTTTTAGAGTGAAGTAGGTCGGCTTTGATTCTGTATGCAAACAGTAAACATCAACACGCACACACTAACAACATGAAAAATCAACTTAATGTATAATCCACATACTATTCGTGCTGTTCATTACAATCACATATAACTGTAGATAAAAAAATCGATACAATTAACAATGCCCAAAACATACCGTAAAGTTGATGAAGATTAGGGATCGGGGAAGATCGTTCGCGGTTTTTCCCAAATAAATTAGCCATCTTCTTCACTTTTTTCCGGTTCGGAATTCGTAATTGGAAACGTTAGGGCAAAAATTGCGATTGACTTTGGGAAAGGGAGTGTTTGGATCAGTGGATTAATGTGCTTGTTCGGTAGGGCTACTATTGGTTTAGGCGGGAACCGTGAAATGACGATACTACCCTTGATGACATGGCACGTAACGGGAAAACTAACGGAAAAGGCCTCTCAGTGGCGATTTTACGAAAATGTGGAACGTGGATGGCTTTTTTGCGCTACTTTTTGTCTCGGTCCCATTTTTGCGAAAATGCGGAACCTGAGTGAATATTTTTGCAATTTACCCTATATTACGAGTACTAATTTGGGATTTTGGGATGTTCTAAATCAAATATTCACCATTTATTTCAACCAATAAAATTAAACTTTAGCCGGTAGATATCTATATCTATATTATATATAAAACACGAATACTGTTTCTTTAAAACTTAAAAATAAGTAATGCGTTAGAGTAAGGATCAAATGAGAAGAATCCTTAAAATAAGAAGGATGAGAAATAACTATAACAACACATTAGAGATGCATTAATTTGAATTAGATGCATCCCTAATCTTGTAGATGCATCATAATATATTTTCTACCTAAAAATTAGATGCATATACATATATTAGATGGATTTCATCAAATTAGACGAATCCTATGTATTTTTCGTCCTCTGCGGGTCAAATTTGTGGCTAGTACTACTTTGCATCGTTTTCACTTCAAAATCATTTTCGAAACTAATTGTGGTGCATCTAAATGAATAGAGATGCATCTAATTCAAGTCGATGCATCTCAAATATGCCATTATAGTCATTTCTCATTCTTCTCATTTTAAGATTTCTTCTCACTGGATCCTTACTCTAATGTGTTATACCTAATCTACATTGGATTAAAAATAGTAACCAAGGTTATTAAGATCGAGATCGCACTTGAGATCGTTTTTGTCTTTGCAAGATCGAGATCGTAAGATCCTACCAATTTGTCATGTTTTGTAAATAAAGGATAAAGTAGTCAAACTCTTTTACATTTCTACTCAAGATCAAAGATAAATTCATATAACGTCCTCTTGACAATAGTAAAACACAAAAACAAAACAAAAAAAATATAAAAAAAAATAAATAAATAAATAAATAAAAAATTAACCATTACATTAACAATTTAGTGGAATAAGATTACATAGCATGAGTCATAAACGTTTCAAAACATATGAGTTCTAAACCAAAAGATTCATACATAAACCATCATCAATCAATATATTATATAATAAAACAACTCGTCAGTTACTTATCACTTTTATTTTTGGACTTAAGCACAAATGAATGGGCTAAAAGATGAGAAAAAATTAAAATAAATATGGGCTCAAGTAAACTCGGATCGACTAGCGATCTTACGAGTTTACGTGTGATTCGACGATCTTACTTACGATCCAACTTCATATACGATCCTATGTCGATCTTACAAGATTTTAGCTAGTGAGCATGTAAGATCGTAAGATCTTACGAGTTTACTCGCGATCTTGAGTCTTGATAGCCTTGTTAGTAACAATATCTATCACTAAATTAATAGTTTAAATATTGTTTTATCCTCAAACTTTTATCATTTTTCGTTTCTAACTCATAGACTTTGTTTTTCTCGCAATAACTACAAATTGAACAAGTAAGTGTTGCATTAAGGGTCATTTCAGAACCACAACCGTCACTTTGCTCGGGTATTCGTCTACTGACATTTAATTAGTGTGAAATGTAGTTAGTGAGATTTTTTAAAATTTTATACATTGTAGCCATTGAGCAGTAGCAGTGAGCAGTAGCAGTGAACAGTAGCAGTGAGCTGTGAGCAGTAGCAGTGAACAGTAGCAGTGAGCTGTGAGCAGTTGCCACCGCTCACCGCTCACCGCTCACAGCTTCTTAAAGAAGCATTGGAAAAAATGAGTTTTCCTAAAAAATAGCAAAGCTCACCGCTTATTTGCCAAATGAACACTAAAAATCAAAAAGCTCATTGCTCACCGCTTATCGTACCAAAAAGCTCTGCGTCAAACAGTCAATGAGTTGGAAATATTGAACTTTGTTTTTAGGTGGCCACACAAGCAAAAGCCAAAGGGTTTAGTTGTAAAATCTGAATAGTGTAAGGTCCAAGTGATAACATCAGTTGAAGTCACCCGCTCAATCACATAAACCCTAAACCCCTAATTTTAGCCGGAGAAAGACCCAATCTCAATCTCAATCTCAATCTCATCAACGTTTATTCTCACTCAGGTCAATATTCAATCTTTAAATAATCACTATTCTTTTATTATTCCGTTCTTGTGCAATTAAATTTGTTTCATTATTCACATCTATATTAGAAACATTAATTACTTTCAGTTATCTTACTCATTACTACTTTTTTTAATTAAGGAAGATAATTTGTATCTGACACATGGGTTATTCATAATGTACAAGAATGTATATATATATAGTAAGTACAACTCTTTAATGCATAAATTGGTGTAGGCCATTAATGCCAATGCATACTTTTTGCTGTCGTCAGGGCCGGCCCTGAGCATGTGCGGCATAGGCGACCGCACAGGGCCTCCGATTTTTGGGGGCCTCCGATGTCTAAAAATTCAGTATTAATATATACTCATTCTTGGAAGATTTACTCTCATTAGAAGATGATTTAGGATAGAAAATATAAGATTTTTATAATAGAAAAGAGAAAGAACCTTCTTCCTGTGTTTTAATGGCGAAAATGAAATATGGGTTTTGAACTTTTGGTGAAGAAGATAACCTGATAATTGAAGGATATGTTTCTAGTGGGGCCCCAAGTTTTTATTTGTGTTTTAGCTCTATTAGTTTCAAAAGTTTAGTTCCAGCCCTCTTAAATTCACAGTTTATTATTTCAACCTCTTCAGTCTTTACCTATTTTGCGTTTGTGGTTCAAAGTCTAAGAAAGTTTAAATTAAACCCAAATTTCACAATAAAACTATATATGAGTTTGAAACATGTCCTAAAAAATGTTCTTTAGCTATGGTATATTTCAAAACATCTTATGTTACAAAAGTTATGTAATGCTTTAAATGTTACAACTAGAAAGAATGACGTACTTATATTAGAAGTTGGAAATTTGTTTGATCGATATCAAAAGCAATGCATCATTGAGTTAATAGTTGCCGAGTTTATGAATACTTCATCTTTCAGAACAAAAAGGCCCATTTTAAAAATAATGGCACAGGGCCTCTAAATTCCACGGGACGGCCCTGGCTGTCGTGTGTCTGAACCTTAAAGTTTGTAGCAAAAACTATGATATCCCGTCGTTATTTGAAAGTTTGTAGCTTAACGAAAAATAACTACAATGGAAGTATCTACGGTTGATCAGATTAAGTTTGATTGTGTTATTGCAGATATATTATACGCACAGATTGCTTCACATTATTACTGATATAATTTAGTTGCTAGTGCGTATTACAATCTGACAAAAATGTTGCCTACTGATACGACGAAGAAGCTATCGTTTAAACGCCTTATCAGTGATGGAGATTTAGTTATCGTATACGAGAAACACGATAACATGAAGGCTGTAAAGGTATCTGAGAAATCTGTTCTCGAGAATAGGTTTGGTGTTTTTAAGCATTCCGATTGGATTGGGAAGCCCTTTGGATGTAAAGTGTCTAGTCATAAAGGTGGATTTGTTTACTTGTTGGCTCCCACTCCGGAACTATGGACGCTGGTTTTGAGTCACAGGACGCAGATTCTTTATATTGCGGATATTAGTTTTGTGGTGATGTATTTGGAGTTGGTTCCTGGTTGTGTGGTGCTTGAATCAGGTACTGGAAGTGGGTCATTGAGTACTTCGTTAGCAAGGGCTATTGCTCCCACGGGACATGTTTATACGTTTGATTTTCATGAACAACGGGCTGCGGCTGCTAGGTAATACCTTTTGATTTTTAATTTTTAGTATATATGTAAAGCTGTTTTAGAGCGTGTGATGATGTGTGTTTGATGTTATGGAAACAGAGAAGATTTTGAGAAGACGGGATTGAGCAATTTGGTGACGGTGGGAGTGAGAGATATTCAAGGAGAGGGGTTCCCGAAAGATTTAAGTGGTAAAGCAGATGCTGTTTTTTTGGATCTACCGCAGCCTTGGCTGGCTATCCCATCTGCTGGTGAGATGTTGAAACAAGATGGTGTCTTGTGTTCGTTTTCACCTTGCATTGAACAAGTACAACGTTCATCTGAAACGCTCACATCAAAGTTTACTGGTATGCTTTTCTGTTTAATGTATAGATATATAAATGTAGCTTTCTCTATATAGTTTAGAACATTTGAGGTCTATTGTTTTAGTAATATTTTCATCTCTAGAACCTTGAAAACTTTTTGACAACTGAATTTAGAGGCTCGTTTACTTATAAATGGTTAAATTGAGGTCACAGTTTAGTGCTCGTTTACTTATAAATGGTTAAATTGAGGTCACAGTTTAGCTCTAATGTGTGAAATTGTTAGAATATAGGGAAAAAAGCTAGCTAAAAGGAATTGAGTGAAACGGGTTGGAAGTTGCTCAAAGCGTATTTTTAATGCGTTAAGCCTCCTACAGTGAAAAAGATAGATTGTTGGTTAAGCATCTGTATTTAGATCTGTTATCATATATGACACCTATGTTAAGACTAAAAATTATAGACAAAATGGGTTTGTGATCAACCCACTGACCTGTACAAAAGCATACCTTATGGACCCGTTTTACCACATCTAGTAGAAAATGAAGGCTATAATACAATTCAAATGTTAGTGTGAATCTGTTAATCCATAGATCTGGCTTCAAATTTCTAATTCGCACTGGTGTGAAACTAATTCGATTTTGAGGAGCATGATGGCCAACTTTAGAGATAGCTTCTGATTTTAATGTAATATACATGTTGGATATGCAGATATAAGAACGTTTGAGGTTCTTCTGCGGACATATGAAGTTCGAGAAGTGAAAATGGATCAGTGTCAAAGTGAAGAAGGTACTCCTGGGTCCCGCCCACTCAAAAGGAAACACCGTGCAAGTGAAGCAAGTCAGTGGCAACAGGATAATTCTGGTTCATCTGTTGTGATGGCTAGACCATCTGCTGAGGCAAAAGGCCACACAGGCTATCTAACATTCGCTAGACTTAAATGTGTTGCATGATGAGACCTTGGATATGCTGTTAACTTCATTTTTGGCGAGCAGTTGTTTTTGGCTCATGTATGTCTTTTTGTAGTTTAAATGACTAGCAATTTATATTGTTCCATTCGAAGGTTGTTGCATTCTCTCTTGATTATAAATGATCATAAGTTTTGCTTGCGTCTTTTCGTGAAGCAGAAGCACACTATAGCTGTACTGGTAATATCATTTAACAGAAGTGGCCATACAATTGCAGGTAAAATAAACTTAAAACGGTGAAAACATGCTTAACTTTACCTTTTAAGCACCATGCAAACGAGCTTGAAAGTTTGAGCTACTCGAGTTAAGTGCATTAGAAAAGCTCAAGTAGATATTGAGCTAACTTCATGCTTACGGGAACTCACCTTAATTGCTATCGAAGTGTACTTTCTTTACTTGTGTGTGTGTTTTGTATTGATGTCTTTCAGTTAGAGCTTTTGAATTGGACTCAAGCTTATGCTGAGGTAGTCGAGTTTGGCTTATTCGCAACCCTATAATCGCAAGGTGCTGAATTAATCTTAACTACAAGCACATAACCCAGTAATTAAATTGTGCCAATCAAAGCAATTCTGTAGAAGACAATTGACATAGTACATGCATAGGTAACAAAACAAACTCAAACACAATTCTTTGTCCGGCCAAGAGGGTATTAAGACAATACCAGAAATCTTTTACATAACAAAGTCCAAAAGTAAGATCATGAACTACAAGCAGTTCAAAAACTTGCTTATAATCTCAGCAGAAAACATGAAAAAACATGAAGAAAATCCTAGGTTAAGAACTTAGACATTATTGGTAGAGCATCTCCAAAAAATCCATCTCCTTCTTCAAATCAAACTCCAACTGACTAGCCAAATGAGACGGCACGTGGTCATAGTCATAACTGCTCTCATTGAGCATTGACCAGTCTGGCACATAACCAAGCATAGAACCTAAATTGTACTCCTCTAAAGGAGACAAGGCATTCACATCAGATACAAAGCTCGCCTGCAGAGAGGGGACGGGGGCACTAACCATTTGAGGTTCATTATCATTATTTATACTGACGTTCATTTGATCCTCAGATGAAGATGAAGGGACACTTCTGATGTACTCTTGCAAGAGGGACTGATACTTGGTCTTGCCACGCCTCCTGGACGACAGCTGTCTCCTTTTGGTTGCATTCCAATGGTTCTTGATCGTGTTTTCGCTCCTACCAGGCAACCTCCTCGCTATTTCTGACCATTTGTTTCCAACTTCTTTGTGAATTGCTATCAATAGCTTGTCTTCTTCCTCAGACCATGCATCTTTCTGCAAATATGTTCATAAGAAATCAAATAACCTAACCAAATAACACAGTAAGAACTAGAGGTTGCAAAATTGTTCAATTTAGAATGGGTTTTTTTGTTTTTTGTTTGTTTGTTTGTTTGTTTGTTTGTTTGTTTNACTGCTTCACCAATTGCACCAACAACCTGCAAATAACGAGATCTTATTCAAATTGAAACTGGTTAAATGATTATCAACTCTTATACAGACACCTATTAGTCTGAATCCAGTGATTGTTAAGTATACTGTATACAGTAAAAGAGGACTTACCTGTCTTCATCAGAATTCCATTGTCCTTTCACGATTAGAGTTTTCCGCCTACCTTTACTAGTCTTCCTTCTTACCTTGTTTTTCCTACCATTTCCTTTCTGTTGATGCACCTTCTCAACCGATCTCAAACATGAAACCTCGTCGGGATAATTTCCAAACGCTGACCCAAACATCAGGTTGAATTGCTGTGCTACTGCTTGATCCATTGGTTAGGGATATTCTCTTGTAGACTCGTATCTGTCCTCATTGTTTTCTACTCACAAAGACTCGAACATATAAAGACATGAACTCTTTTAAGTAACTATTGAATGAAGAAGCTTGATATGGACAAAATTGATCATAAGAATGACTAGGTTCCAAAAAGAACGGATTTTCGTTAGTTAATGGCAGACGATTAGGAAATTTAGGATACAACTTATATATAGTTTCTTGAAAGGAGTTTCAACTTATTCATGTATGTACAACCTTCCATGATTGAAAAGCCGATTGTGTTATGCATAATGATGTATTTAGAAGTATATCATTTCATTTATTTTCGGAATATTCGAGATTCATTACTCTTATTATGTCAAAGTTACCATGAGAAGAGTGGCATCAACATATGTCGAGTACCTTGAAAGATGCAGGATAGCCCTTTCTATGATTATTAGTTATGACATGAACAGTTGTTGGATAAGCTGATTACACTGTGTACTAAGGCCTAGAGTCCCAAAACAATGTGGTGCAATGTTGGAGCCATATCATCTCTTCAGAAGGATAATAATTTTGCTCGGTCATTGCCTAAGACCATGAAGAGTTGACCCAAGAGTTCCATTTCCGGCATATAAGTTCGGGATATCAACCGTAACTATTGTTGTTTATAACACAGCTCTTATTAAGCACAGAATAGGATAAACATCCGTGTAATCAAAATCAAAAGTGCCATGGTTTTTAAGTTTAGAAATATCTGACAAAGTAGAATGGCTAAAATGGCCAAGGTTTAGATTCTACATAGGAAATCATATTTTCAATTCATCTTGCATGTCCTAATTACTTTCTTTTAACAAGCATGCCAATTACCAAGTGACCAAAAATATACTAAAAGAACAGTGGATAAACAAAATAACACATTTTTAATATATATGTTATATCATCAACCAAACATTAGAAAGACAATACAAACCCAAGTGACGTTTATGAGTTCATATATATTGTTCAACAACACATTTTTAATACTAAGTACCATGTAGTCACAAACCATCTACATTGTACACCTTCCAGTGAATAAGTCCAACAACGTACCCCTCAAGTTTGACATTAGATTACAACATCTACTGGAGAACTAGAATAACTTCTACTTGAACATGTTCATTGAACTTTTAAAACATGTTAATACTGTCCGATAAAAGAATAATGGCAAATAGTTTCAGGTGTAGCCTCCATCACTTCACTCTCGAATCATACCTTCCTCATAATCATCATTAGGACGAAAACGAGGACCATTTGATCGAGGTCCCATTGGTGCCTTGTCAAACCTCCCAGGGCTGCGGCTACGGCTGCGCTTTCCCCATCCCGAACCAGCTTTACCAGGAGGACTTCTGCTCCTGCCACGCTTCTCTCCAACAACCCCAATGTTTTCATGGAAGCTCCTTTGCTGCTGATACCCACCAGAAGAAAACCTATTGCTGCAGAAAAATGCATCAAAATTAGCAGAGTTACGAAACTGTGGGTGAAAAGAATCATACTGAAAAGATTTAAGTTTTCGTACCCGTCACGGCCTCCACCAAAACTACTCCTTCCACCAAAGCTTGAAGCAGATCGTCCTCCACGACCTCCATCACGACCCCCAAAACTAGGATTAGAACCCCAACGCTTGAACTTGTTGCCCCCACCACCACGTGATGCCATATCTCTAATTTCAGCAGGTACACGCTGATTTGCCCCTTCTAACAATTTAACAAGATCCGAAGCATGCTTTGCATCCTGGTCCCCAAAAAACGTGTAAGCCTCTCCGGTGGCACCAGCCCTTCCAGTCCTACCAATTCGGTGCACATAGTCCTCCACTCCCGTAGGAAAGTCATAATTAATAACCAGTCTGTAAGCAATTAATCCAAAAACATCAATTAGCAATTTAATCCAATATGACAGCCTAAATTACTGTAAATATATTAAAGCAATCTTAAACCTGATATCCTTGATGTCCAATCCACGAGCAGCAACATCAGTTGCTACAAGCACCGGAGACCTGCCACTTCGAAACTGATTCAACACATAATCTCTCTCCCCTTGAGACTTGTCTCCGTGAATAGCAGCAGCAGCAAATTGGCGTGTCAATGTCCGAGCCAACTGATCACACATCTTTTTAGTTGAACAAAAAATGATGATCTTTGCTCTTGGCTCTTGAGATCTAAGTATCTGCTCTAGTCGTTTTTGTTTCTCCATTGGAGCCACAACCTCAATATGCTGCAAACCAGACAAACACCCGAATATAAGACTTAGTAAGATCTTAATAACAAAGATAGGTTCAGATTTTTGTTAACTAATATTTAAGATTTGGTACCTGTGTGATGGACTTGTTGGCAACAAGCTCATCAACATTGCCAATGTTGACTTGAACTGGATTAACCAATAAATCTGCAGCAATTTTCCGGACTTCCTTTGGCCACGTAGCGGTGTACATAAGAGTCTGACGGCGTGCTGGGATCGCATTAACTATTTTCCTTATCTGAGGCTCAAATCCCATGTCCAACATCCGGTCAGCCTCATCCAGCACCAAGTAAGTAACCTGGCTCAGACTTATTCTTCGCATTTCAAGAATATCATTCAGACGACCAGGAGTTGCAACCACTATATCAGTTCCGCGGTCTAAATCACGTAGTTGGGGGCCCTTTGGTGCTCCTCCATACAAACACTTCAATACAAAATTAAAGAAAAAGATATGGCGTCAGCATAAACAAACATCATATTATGTGCATTTAAAGGATGATTAGGTTTTCAAAAAAATAAAAAATAATAATTCAGAACATACTGTGCATAGTATCTTTGATGATTTTCCGAACTTGACCGCTTCAACTTGTATCTGTGTAGCCAATTCTCTGGTGGGTGATAGAACCAAAACAGTTGGACCCATTTGACGATTCTTGTGGACCCTTTTAAGATGAATAAACCCAGGAATCAAGTAACCCAAAGTCTTCCCAGAGCCTGTTTTTGCAATGGCTACAATGTCACGACTTTGCAGAGCAACCGGCCATGACTGTGCTTGTATTGGAGTCGGGGCTGTAAACCCAGCCTCAAGTACCTAAAAATCAAAGAACCAGCAACCCCCCATAAGCATCTGATTCAATCCTTTATGGGCAGTGGGCTTAGTTCATGTGATTGATGCAAAAAGCACCATCCCCACGAATCCAATCCCGCCATGTGGAGGCCTCTTTCTTCAGACGGACCAAGCGGCAGGCAAACTGAATCATATCCCCATCACGAGACCATGAATGATTCGGAAAGCCCGTTGAAAAGATTGGTCCACCGTTTAAGAGTACTCCAGAGAATATATATGCAACCCCATACAAGAATGGTGGGGTGGCACAGCGTACGACATTTGGCTCCTCCCTGGAGCAAATATCGCACCTGGAGAAAAAAAGTACAAATGGAAAAGCAAACATGAGTCTGAAAGTTGGTGAAACTTCCGTAACGACAAAACATACAACACGTGCATAAAACTCTTTAGTGTACCTACTTTACATAAGTTCATGATAATCACCAGGACCTGCATAGAGGTGACATAAAACATACCTCTCGAAGCAACTCAGACGGGAAACCAGTATCTTCAAATGATGTAAAAGGTGGAGGCACGTTGTCGCCCTAAAATTCAGAGAAGAGTGTCAGCTACCTTGTAAAGTTGGTTAAAACAGAATCATACAAAACTAAAAAACTAAACAGGATCAGGTTCTTCGTCTTTCAACAACAGTTGANTTATGTGCATTTAAAGGATGATTAGGTTTTCAAAAAAATAAAAAATAATAATTCAGAACATACTGTGCATAGTATCTTTGATGATTTTCCGAACTTGACCGCTTCAACTTGTATCTGTGTAGCCAATTCTCTGGTGGGTGATAGAACCAAAACAGTTGGACCCATTTGACGATTCTTGTGGACCCTTTTAAGATGAATAAACCCAGGAATCAAGTAACCCAAAGTCTTCCCAGAGCCTGTTTTTGCAATGGCTACAATGTCACGACTTTGCAGAGCAACCGGCCATGACTGTGCTTGTATTGGAGTCGGGGCTGTAAACCCAGCCTCAAGTACCTAAAAATCAAAGAACCAGCAACCCCCCATAAGCATCTGATTCAATCCTTTATGGGCAGTGGGCTTAGTTCATGTGATTGATGCAAAAAGCACCATCCCCACGAATCCAATCCCGCCATGTGGAGGCCTCTTTCTTCAGACGGACCAAGCGGCAGGCAAACTGAATCATATCCCCATCACGAGACCATGAATGATTCGGAAAGCCCGTTGAAAAGATTGGTCCACCGTTTAAGAGTACTCCAGAGAATATATATGCAACCCCATACAAGAATGGTGGGGTGGCACAGCGTACGACATTTGGCTCCTCCCTGGAGCAAATATCGCACCTGGAGAAAAAAAGTACAAATGGAAAAGCAAACATGAGTCTGAAAGTTGGTGAAACTTCCGTAACGACAAAACATACAACACGTGCATAAAACTCTTTAGTGTACCTACTTTACATAAGTTCATGATAATCACCAGGACCTGCATAGAGGTGACATAAAACATACCTCTCGAAGCAACTCAGACGGGAAACCAGTATCTTCAAATGATGTAAAAGGTGGAGGCACGTTGTCGCCCTAAAATTCAGAGAAGAGTGTCAGCTACCTTGTAAAGTTGGTTAAAACAGAATCATACAAAACTAAAAAACTAAACAGGATCAGGTTCTTCGTCTTTCAACAACAGTTGAATATAAAAAAACAAGAGAAAAGCACTTTATGTAAAATAAGAGAAAAGCACAGCAGAAAACTACGAGACACAATTTGACTGTGAGGACTTGCTTTCTATTTTCAGAGTGTCGGCTCAATGGATTCTAAAAACATAACATCTGTGACCTCTGTTTGTTTTTGGGTATAATTTTTTTAACATTGCATTTATATTTTCTGGATATTTTTTTAGTGATGGAGATGGTTTCCCCTATGTAGTTTATCTATACTTCCAAGTTCCAATAAAAAATAAAGCAATCACACGCGAGCGCATCATCAATTTTTGCACAAAGACAAAGCACAACATCAAAACAAACTGAACAAATTCCTCTTAATTAATATGTAATGACCTTGGTTAATAGATTTGTCCCGGTCTATCAACAATGACTCTGAATTTTGAGTTAAATTAAAATAATAATAATAATAATAATAATAATAAATAAAAAAATAAAAAATAAATAAAAAAGGATATTTGAAAAACGAAGATAAGAAATGGACATATCATTCCTCAAAGAGGATATAAAAGTAGTTTACTCACTATAATCGTGGTTCACTAAAAGACAAGAGCATAAATTATTGAGAAGAAACCAGACAGAACATAAAAGGCAAACACAAGTGGTAATTAACAACACAACAACTTATATTATAACATACACAAAGGTGCAAAACAATTTCAAGATTGAAGAGTTGCAGAGAAATCAATAAATAAATCAAACAGGATGCAAAATGCTTACAGTTACAGTTATCTCATGTTTCCGGCGATAAGCATCTGGAGATAAACCACTTCCGGCCGAAGGCCCATAGGGTCCAGCAGCAACTGTCCCATTTGGAGTATTGTGTGTATAATGGGTCCCACTTCTTCCATTCTGACGTTGGATTAAAACAAAGATCAGTTAATCAAGACTAACGCAATAACAGGCTCAACATAAAAAGAATAAAAACATACTTCATGGCTTCTCGGCCCAGATGAAAACTTTGATCCACCATTGCCGTTTCTAGCATATTTATCGTCATCATCAACATAGCCGCCATTCTCATGTGAAGACGGATGCACCTGAACTGCAGAGCTTATAGCCACAGAAGATGCCTTTTGTGGTTGACCCGAAGAACCCTTAGGGGCAGAGGGCTTTTCATACTGGGTAACATTAGTATCGGGATTCCAATAGTACAGATACCCAGTCTTGCCATCAACCAACCCTTTCCATGGTTTCGGAAGTGTCGGGTCTTCTGGAGCGTAACGAGGAGCAGCAGTTGCGGTAGCAGCCATTTCGACAAATCAGTATCAATTAACCTACACAAAACATAATATAATAAATATTGACACCATCAAAATTTAAATATTACTCTGTACTAGGTTAGGATACCCTATAAGCAAACAGTTATATAAACGGATTTGTGTGTTCATGTTTGTCTGTTGAGGAAGTAGACGTGTTTGTTTATGTACGTTCATTAAGAAGCTAAACAAACGTAAACCAGCGAGCAAGAACAGGCACAAATAAACAGACTTTCACCAAGGTAAATAACTAAACAAACATAAAATATTATTCATGTTTGTTTATAAATGTAAACACGCATAATTAAACTTATGGGGCGTATGTTTCGGCTTATTTGGTTTTGGGCTTGCGTTTCATAAGCTCACTTTTTGTGGCTTATTTAGGAACTTTTCAGCTTATATATATTTATTATGTAATAATAAGCTTATATAAGCCAAAAAGTTGCAAAATAAGGCATAAAAGGTAAACTTATGAAAGATAAGCCCAGAAACCAAATAAGCCATAAGCCGGCTATATAAGCCGAAACAAACACCCCCTTAAATTATAATACAAACATTGAATACATATAAAGTAATATACATGCCCTAATTATAATAATATGAATTATTGACAGCGGATCTAAAGGAAGATATGAAACCCTAATTATAAAAAACAAACATAAAAATAAAAAAAATAAAAGTTGTACCTAACTGCGTAAGGATTGAATGAATCTGGGGATGATGAAATATAAGGATAAATTAGGGATCTGATAGGTTTATTGTTTGTGTTTCCTCTCTGTGTCGATGAGAATGAAAATACGATTTTGATAGTCAGAGAGGAAAACACGCTTGCAAAGAAGCGTAAAGGGGAGAATCTAGTTATGAGGCCTCAAGATATTTATATGACCATGCTAGGTTTAGGGTACACCAACTAACCTTCATGTTTTTCTACTTTACTTGTAGGTCGGTCATTTTTATTTTTATTTTTATTTTTATTTTATTTATTTATCTATTTATTTATTTTACTCCGTATTTTATTTCTTTGAGTGATTGTCCACACTAGGCAATGTTTGGCACAAAGCTTTTTGGAGCTTTTTTGGGCAATGAGCGGTAAACAATGAGCTTTTTGATTTTTAGTGTTCGTTTGGCATGAGAGCTGTGGGCTTTGCTATTTTTTAAGAAAGCTCATTTTCCCAATGCTTCTTTATGAAGCTGTGAGCTTTTTTGGCTACTGCTCACAACTCACTGCTACTGCTTACAGCTACTTTTGCCAAACATAGCCTAACACTACGGGCATTTTGACGCGCGAACCAATCATCAATGTTTTGAAACTCGGGTTTGAGATCGACCCGGCCTAGTCACCGGGTCAGCGGGTCACCGGGTCAACCGGTTCGACCGCCGGGTCAACCATGTTAGACCCGGTTATATGCACGTTTCCAAAAATTCATTTTCATAATAGCCTGATACTAATACAAAATGAACGAACCTAAACATCAAAATGCAGTAAATAGCACAAGTTTTCAGTGTCATTTAAAACAAAAAATAACCTTAAGGTTCAAGCACAGGGGTCCTAAACTCCTTAATCATGCTAAGCGCTTTGAATATCAGAACAGAATTCAATCTAATAAGTAGAGATGCAAGTTTCAAACCGGTTTTTTTTTTAACCGAAAAAAAAACTGGAACCGGTTTTTTAAAAAACCGGTTTTTTAAAAACCGGTCCGGTTTTTTTTAACCGAACCGGTTAGATCGGTTTTGAGTATTTTGCCCCGACCGGTTTTTTACCGGTTTTAAAACCGGTTTTAACCGGTTTTTTTTAAAAACCGGTTTTAACCGGTTTTTTTTTTTTTTTTTTTTTTTTTTTTTTTTTTTTTTTTTTTTTTTTTTTTTTTTTTTTTTTTTTTTTTTTTTTTTTTTTGGGTTTTTTT
>LBNU01024051.1:11710-35541 GCA_014162995.1 Artemisia annua
GTATCTATATGTTATAGAGGAGTCTCCCGATTAAGTTTTGATAATTGCTAAACATCTATAAAAAAGTACTACATGTGATTTTTGGTTCGTGATGTATTTTGATTCTGTGCTACATGCATGTTAGCTAGGTTTGTGTTTTTCGTTTTTGTGCATGAACATAAGAATATACATACACATAACTAACTTGCACAAGAACAAAAATGTATAACTTGCACAAGAACAAAAATGTATAACTTGCACAAGTTGAAGGTACATATCTACAATCATACAGCTATACTCCACTCCAGTGGCGGAGATTATTATCTGAATACACATGCCAACAAGTTGGAGTAACTTTAGATTTTGTATAATTTCACTAAAAAGACTTTTGTGAGCCGTATACATCATTTGAGCTTTTATAAGTTGGAATGGTCAAAAGGAAAACAAAAAGGGAAAGGAATGAAGTTGAGATTAGAGAAGTGGAACCTACAAAATGATGACCATTCATTTTCTGCTTTCTGCTTTTGCTTAGCTAGCGAAGAATCTAATGTGCACCCAACAAAATTTACCAAGTTAACACATAAGAGTAAAATTGTAGGTAAGTAAATAGGTGGGTTTACTGGTTCGAGTAACAGTATGAATTGTGAACATAGATAAATATAGTTTGCTCAAATACCTATCCTCTCATTTCTTCTCCATGAACCATTTGTTTAGGCTCTATAAGGATATATGTTGACCATTTTGGAGCGACAATGTATTCGACGCATCTTGTAGCCCAGTGGCATCATCTTGATGGTGTGATGTGAGATGCTCTTCAATCAATAGACTATAGGTTCAAAACTTCAAATGGCAAGTGTATTGTATATGTATCGTGTATATATAACTACATCGTGTTACAAGTTTCGGAGTAATAAAAATGTATTAAACGCATTATTTTGCTATATTTTTTTTTTATCCTATGACATTTTACGACAACTCTTTAATTATACATGTATACGTATATATGGGTTCCCAAAATCAAACGCAACCTCATCTAACACAATGCTCATTTTCTTTATGAAAATTGGTAAAGTGATTGAATCTAACGGTTGAAGGATGCTGAGAGCAACCTTTTTTCAATATAAGAAAGCGTTTTAAAGTAAAAACAAATATAAAGTTTACGATATCTTATAATTTTTACCATATGGTTTTGTATCAAGCAAATGCGTTTGTGAGATGGGGAGAAAGTGAGAAACAATGGGGACCAAAATAGAGGTTCAATCTAGAACCAATTCTTTCGTACAAAGTTTTTCTTTTATATCATTCCGGTGAACCACTTAGTGATAATGTCAATAATCCAAGACTTGCACCCGCATATCGGCAAGTAAACGCCTTTACAAGTAAAGATCTCACGTTGGGTGCTTCCTCTTCAGTTCATGCAAGAGGTTGAAATGAAACCTCTAAACCCATTCTTTCAGGCATAGTTTTTCTTTTTTATCGTCAAAAATTTTAATATCAACAAAAAAGATATTACAATAATGCAGTGGTATCAACTATCAAGTATTAAGACTAGAGGTAGTAGTCACCACTCTCAACTTTTCACATCAGCGTCATATCATCATTTACTTCCTCTCACTTCCACTCACCTTTAACCCATGGTCACTACTCCCATCACCTTTCATTAAAATATACACTTTATACAAACATATCACACAAAATACCCCAAACACATTCACAAATCAAATAAACAATAATAAAAACACCACATGAGGCCCACAAATGCACATGAATCGAGTAGTGAGAAGGTCACCACTTCCCTCCTCTTTTCTCTTGTGTCGCGCGTGACAACCTACCAGATAATAGGGATGGCTCGTGAGGTGGATGGTGAAAGGTGATGCCTCACCCCTAGGGCTGTAAACGAACTGAACATTCAGTGAACATTTCATGAACCGTTCGGTAAAAAGTTCGTTTATATTCGTTCGTTTATTAAATGAACAAACATGAACAATATTTTACGTTCGTTTAGTTAAATGAACGAACATGAACAAAAGTCTCGTCCATTCATTTATGTTCGTGAACGTTCGATTATGCGTTCGTTAAAGTTCGTTTATGTTTATTTATCTATATATGTTCACATATATCATATTTTTTAATTTTACAATTAAATTAGTTTGTTTAAACAAAACAACATTTTAAAACAATATATTGTGAAGAATTCAATAAAGTTTATGTTTGTTTGTCTATTTTTAATTATGTTCAATCGTTTATGTNAACGTTCGATTATGCGTTCGTTAAAGTTCGTTTATGTTTATTTATCTATATATGTTCACATATATCATATTTTTTAATTTTACAATTAAATTAGTTTGTTTAAACAAAACAACATTTTAAAACAATATATTGTGAAGAATTCAATAAAGTTTATGTTTGTTTGTCTATTTTTAATTATGTTCAATCGTTTATGTCCGTTTAGCGTTCGTTTAGTGCCTTAATGAACGAACATAAACGAACATGAATAACTCATTTTCTTAATAAACGAACATGAACAAAAAAATTCGTCCATTTAAGCGTCCGTGTCCGTTTATTTGTCCGGTTAAAATTAAACGAACGAACATGAATAGGGCTCCGTTCGTGTCCATCTGGTTCGTTTACAGCACTACTCACCCCCATTACCTCCAGCCTTATATAGAGTAGCTAATGGTGGTATCAACTATCAAGCTAGTACTGTTGTACAAGTTTTGATAAGTCTTGTCTTAAGCAAGTTTTTTGTGATTCTTAATCTCTATGTTCTAGATCATGAAATTATCACACCTAAATTATCAAGAAAACTTTTCGTTATTTTGCTCAAGGTCATAAACTCATGGTTTACTTTTGATATCTATTTTTGGTTATTTGTCTTTTTTCTTTTTTACGATTCATTTTAAATGCGTAGATACTCATAGGTATGTTCGGATATAGGAAATAAGATGTTAAGCTAATCTTATAAATAATTTTTTGAGTCATGTCGAGTTTTCTTCCAAAATAAAGTGTCTAAAATGGTTAACTCTTCAAATTACTACCCTGGAAGTCTAAGGCTGGCCACTAAGGGCCGAAAAACGATTCGGTCGATGGAGTAACGACCGAATTCGAATTCGGTCGAGCCGGCTGTGGCACATTCGGTCGCCGGGCTCAAAATCTCAATTCGGTTGCTACACCGACCGATTACAAATCATGCAAATCTCCATTTAAACTGAAAGTTTCTCCCTTTTTTTTCTTTCTTTCTTGTCAAAAGAAACCATGAACAAAAGCTGGAACTTGTTGTGGAACTTGGCTTGAAACTTGTAAAAGAAACCATGATAAATCTGCCTATGCTATGGAACTTGTCTTGAAACTTGTAAATGTTGGTATATATACATATTCCATTTTACTTGCCACGTTGCATGTTTTTGTAAAATGGTTTTTGCAAATGGCACGTGTATGGTTTTTGCAATATATGATGATGCAAATGTTTTTGCAAATGTTTTTTTTGTAAATGTTTTTTGTTTTTTTTTTTGTTTTTTTTTTTAAATAATAATAATGATGATGCAATATGGGTCACGAGTGTAGGGAGAGAGGTGAAAATGGGTTGAAGAGAGAGAAAGCTGAGGTGGCAGCCGGAATGATGATGCAATATGGGTCACGACTGTGCCTAGCCTAATTGATTCTTATTTGATTGTTCATAGCCTACCTACTTTTGATGACACAAGATTCAAGAGTGAGGTATTATCAAGCAGCTCTTCCTATGAGCATAATATAGCCGCCTTTTCCGATCCTTTTATTTTAGTTCTTTGACCCAAAGCGATAATCCAATAAATCAGTTTCAAGACAAAAGAAACACGGGCACACGACCATAACAAAGATTATGTAAGGTTTCTTGTACGTTAAGTGAGACCGACTCTTTATTCTATTAGTAAAAGACAATCAATAATTTTTGGTGATTAAAAGTAGTTGGTGGAACCCATAGTTGTTAAGATCTCGATTATGACCTTAGAATTTTACGATTTTACAATACTACAAAGCAAAAATAATTTGATCCTATGTAGGATATTTCAAGCATAGTATCTGAATAGTATCCTAATCTTAACCATAGTATCGTAATATATTGATCCAGTATGATCTTGTTTTGTTCGAACCACAAGCTAAAAAGCTAATTTACTCCAAAAGTAATCTAAATTAAAATTAAAAGGAAGGAAAGACTAAGGGTATTTTAGTGTATTTTAGTTATTTAACTTTGAGGCATGGATGAAATATGCCCCAAATGTTTCCCACAGGGACGGTATATATAGGTTCGAAATGATTAGGACAAACATGCAATTTAGTCAAAGTAAAGTTCAGGGATGAAATATGCAATTAACTCTTTATTTATTTATACAGCCCAACCGTCAATTCACACGTCAAAAAATTCCACAAAACCCTAACCCTAAAAATCAACGATGAAGATTGGTCCCGCAAAGGCGGTGAATAGGTATGATTATGACGATGATGATGAGGAAGGAGATGTGTGTAGGATCTGTAGGAATACTGGTGATGTTGATAATCCATTGAGGAATCCTTGTGCTTGCAGTGGTAGTATTAAGTTTGTTCATCAGAACTGTCTTCTTCAGTAGCTTAATCATAGTAATGCTCGCCAGTGCGAGGTCCGCTTTTTCGCCTTTTTTAACTTGTTAGCTGTATATATTTATGCTTAGTAGTTAGTAGATTTTTGTTTAATTAAACTATACGATAATATAGTACTATTTATGTTCGTTTGATTTTCATCTTTTGGTTTTATTTTGTTGCACTAGATACTATTAAGTTTTGGTCGGTGCCTTACAGTTCAGACGTTTAGTCAAAATAATGTGATTTAGGGTCTGTTACTTGTATAATGTTATGCTTAGTATTTGTATTATGATTATAGCTTAGGAGAAAGTATATGGAGCTGTTTTTGATCGAGGCTTTCTTTGTGTTTGTGGCTTGATTGTGATTAGTTGATTGTTTAGATAAGGCAGTATTTGTGATTTGTATATATGTGGACGATTAGATTTAGACATTCATAGCCTAATAAGAATAGGCTAGGCATAGTTGCTGTTAGTCTTTTTAAAGATGTCTTGTACGTGAGTCATGAGAAATTTGCCTTTTAGTGATTACTAATGGATATGGCGATATCTGTTACTTGTAATGATATGTTGTAGATTGACTTTTGAGGCGTCTTGGGTATAAGATGGTCATGCTGCCCTCTTGCTTTTTCATATGGCAGAGAACAATAGTCTTTGTTGTAGTTTCTGTATTACTGTCATAGCTGCAAATAAGTAAACATCTAGGTTGTCAAAAAAGTTCTCTACTTAATGTCATAGTTAATATAGAAATAAAAAATGAGTAATTAATGCAAGTTTTGATTATAAGGGTAAAGTAAGAAAATTAGTCATAATTAATGTCCATCTATAAAAACTGGACACTTACTTTGGGACAAACATAAATAGTAAGGTGGACACTTTTTTTTGGGACGGAGGGAGTAATATTTTTCTTTGATTGGCACAATGCTAAAGCCTGCTAATTTCCAAAAAAATGTGTTTTTACTGTCAAGTGAAAGCCTATAATCAGAATTGTTATTATTGTAAACAAATATTTCTTCAATGATAACGCGAGGGAATTATTAATTTGTTATAGTCATTAGTTTGGGTTTTATTACCCATACTCCGCTCAGGCGGGATTGGGTATCGTTGTTTGTTGTTGTAGTTTAGGTTTCATTTCATGTCTGTCGTGGATGCTATATATAATGCGGATCCTCATAGATCATTTATTAATATGGCTCATGCTAAGTTTCTTTCAGCTACAAGTCAATCGAATACTCCCTTTAGCTTGAGAATGTGTATAGATGCATGCTGATATGCACAATTTATCCCCTTATTTTGTATATTCCTGATTGACCCTCATTTTATCCGCCACATCAGCTTTCTCTCTCCAGCGACCTGCAGGCGATTGAGTGCCCCAGTAAGGGCGACCTACACTATAAAAAACATACCCTACAAAAATACCTTTTATATTTATTTAAACACACACACAAAGAAAAAAAAGGGCGATTGTCGGTCGTGGTCTCGACCGTTTTCGCTGCCTCCTATCCTCCAAATCGGTCTCGACCGAAAGCACGCAGCAAGGACGACCGACTCTTTGAAGGTCGACCGACTCGGTCCCTTTCTCTTCTGTGGGTAGCCTTACTGTCATAGCTGCAAATAAGCAAACATCTAGGTTGTCAAAAAGTTCTCTACTTAATGTCATAGTTAATATAGAAATAAAAAATGAGTAATTAATGCAAGTTTTGATTAGAAGGGTAAAGTAAGAAAATTAGTCATAATTAATGTCCATATATAAAAACTGGACACTTACTTTGGGACAAACATAAATAGTAAGGTGGACACTTTTTTTTGGGACGGAGGGAGTAATATTTTTCTTTGATTGGCACAATGCTAAAGCCTGCTAATTTCCAAAAAAATGTGTTTTTACTGTCAAGTGAAAGCCTATAATCAGAACTGTTATTAATTTGTTATAGTCATTAGTTTGGGTTTTATTACCCATACTCCGCTCAGGCGGGATTGGGTATCGTTGTTTGTTGTTGTTGTTGTAGTTTAGGTTTTATTTCATGTCTGTTGTGGATGCTATATATAATGCGGATCCTCATAGATCACTTATTAATATGGCTCATGCTAAGTTTCTTTCAGCTACAAGTCAATCGAATACTCCCTTTAGCTTGAGAATGTGTATAGATGCATGCTGATATGCACAATTTATCCCCTTATTTTGTATATTCCTGATTGGATACTGCTAGTGGAGTTTATTAGCTCTTGTTTGTGCTTTTACACTGATTTTTGAACGTATATGAGCAGGTTTGCAAGCACCCGTTTTCATTCTCACCAGTATATGCCGAGAATGCCCCTACAAGGCTTCCTTTTCAAGAGTTCATAATCGGAATGGAAATGAAAGCATATCACGTGTTGCAGTTCTTTCTCCGACTCAGTTTTGTGCTTTTTGAGCTCTCTGTATGCCTTCTAATCATTCCATTTATCACTTTCTGGATATGGCGCTTCTCATTCGTCAGGAATTATAACGAGGCCAGGAGACTATTTTTAAGTCATATATCCATTACAGTTATTCTTACCGACTGTGTTCATGGATTCTTAGTCTCCGCTCTTTGTGTAAGTATATCTATAATAACAGTTTTTGTAATGGCTTGTGTTGATCAAATCAGACGCAATTTAAATTGATAAATGATTTTCTTTTAATCGAGATATATAAGAGACCAACTTGTCATTCTACTTCTAACAGTACTCAGCTACATACTCTAGAAATCAAAGCTAGCTTCTAGTAACCCTTCTTAAAAGAATAAATCTGACTACATACTCCAATTAACAACGTCACTTACTATTTTTTTAATCGAACACACTCAACATTAGAACAAGAGAATTGATTTGCACACATCGAGAATTGATTGAGTCACTCTAATATATGCATTAGATATTTGTACATTATTGATATGTTGTTTTAACTGTTTGTATATTAGAATAAGAATGTGTATATAAATTAGTAAAATGTGCAAATCATCTTCTAACTGCACAAAAACATATTCTTGAGACCATGGAGTATCATCGCATCTACCCACGCCAAATCCAACGTGGCCACAAAAATGGGCGCCGTGCCACCATACCCTATGCTCTTAATGGTGTTTTCTTTTAATCATTTTAAACCAACGAGTACGGGAAATCAAGTTAAAAGTGTCAACAAGTTAAGAGTGTCACAAGTTTTTGACGATGTTCAAAGCTTGAGCCTATCTCTTGGTTTCCTATGAAAATTGTTTTGTCGTCAAATTTTGTTATTTTAATCTGGTTAACACATTGATGGGATGGTATATTTTTGTCTTCTTTAAACATGTTATACTATGTTCATTGCTTTGTTTTGGAATGATCATCTAACATGCTTTTAATTCTCCAACTGAAATTTAGACATATGTACATAAAAATTAGTCCAGATGATCCAATTGATTAAACCATATCGGTAATAGCTCCTTTGGTTAATTCAACCAACCAAAAACAATGAACCGATTTGATTCACGAAACCAACTTTCTTAAATTGTTTTGTACAAAATACAGAGATTTATGTTTATAAACAGAAATGCTGCCTTTGTGCAAACCTTGGTAAAATAATAGAGGTGCCAAAACGGGCGGGCGCAGCCCACTGTCCAAACGGGCTCGAGCTCGAATGGGCACGGGCTTAAACGGGCATGGGCCAAATGGTCTCATGTTATACAAACCCCTTTAGAAAAGACCCAAAATGACGAAATAATTTCACAAACCTAACACATCATTTATATTTAAAAAATTAGATATATTATATTTATAAGTTTTTCTTTAAAAACAATTGTAATTTTCTTCAATAAAAAAAAAAAAAAAAAAAAATTGCCCGTTAATTCTCACTTTTAAATGAGTCGTACATTGCCACCCATTTCTAAAAAAAATAAGCTAATTGAATATGCACAAATTAACCATTTTTTTATTTTAGCACCTCTAATAAAATATACGCGTTGTTTTTTTTAATGTTAAAAATTTAGTTNAAAAAAAAAAAAAAAAAAAAAAAAAAAAAAAAAAAAAAAAAAAAAAAAAAAAAAAAAAAAAAAAAAAAAAAAAAAAAAAAAAAACCCTTACAATAACTCACATTAGGGATGAGCATTTCGAACCGAATCCCGGAACTGAACCGGAACCGTACCGGTACCGTACCGAAACGGTACTGATTCCCGATATACGGTACCGTACCGGTACTACGAAATAAGGAGGAAAAAAAATCGGGACCACTAATTCGGTACGGGACCGGTACCAAACCGGGAAATTCCCGAAAAAAAACGGGAAAATCCCGATTTCCCGGTACCGGTACCGGTATCCGAATCCCGTTCGGTACGGTACCGGTACCACAAATTTTGCTCGGGAAAAAATCGGTACCACTAATTTGGTACAGGATCGGTACGGGACCGGTACCGTGCTCATCCCTAACTCACATTGACTCAACTTTAAATCAAATATTTTCAAATTCAACCCATAAACTAAAACAAATACTTCATTTAGTAAAAAACATAACATTAATTCTAAAAACATATTACATTACGAAATATATATATATAAAAAAAATACAATGTAAAAAAAAGTACGAAACATATGAAATTTAAAAACATACGAATCACAAATACTTATTCATCGTCTTCGGAATATTCTTCTTCTTCTTCTTCTTCTTCTTCTTCTTGTCATTGAAGCCGTTTTTGTCAAACATGTTCCATAAGGTCTTGTTGGAGTTGAGTATGCGTTTCTTGGTCGTGTATTTCTCTTGATATGCGACGTTGGGTATCACATCTGTCGACCCACCTGTCTCGTCTAAAACGTGGTGACGAATCCACCCACATTTCGCCATACTCACGTAGTGCAAACTTTTGATCTTTTAAAGTCATGTTATGCAAAATAATGCAAGTATATGATTCTACGTATCTTGACAATTTCCAGTTGACTTGCCGGTTGTTGTAGTATACCCCAACGTCCTTGAAGCACACCAAAAGCATGTTCGACATCCTTTCGTGCACTTTCTTGCTTCCTTTTAAAATAACCATGTTTTTCGTCAGTTGTTGCCGAGAAGGATTTGACGAAAGTTGTCAACTGTGGGTAAATTCCGTCAGCTAAGTAATATTCCCTTTCATACATGGTTCCATTTACCATATAAGGTGCTCTTGGGGCTTCGTTAGCAAGAATGTCGTCAAATAACGGAGAGTTATCTAAAACATTAATATCGTTATTCGCCCCTGCCATCCTAAAAAATGCATGTCAAATTCATAAATCTTGCGAAGCAACAGCTTCAAGCATTATTGTTGGGTATCTTTTATCACCCCTACCAAATTGCCCTTGCCAAGCAACCAGACAATTTTTCCACTCCCAATGCATGCAATCAGTGCTATCAAGCATTCCCGAAAAACCATGTTCNCCCTGCCATCCTAAAAAATGCATGTCAAATTCATAAATCTTGCGAAGCAACAGCTTCAAGCATTATTGTTGGGTATCTTTTATCACCCCTACCAAATTGCCCTTGCCAAGCAACCAGACAATTTTTCCACTCCCAATGCATGCAATCAGTGCTATCAAGCATTCCCGAAAAACCATGTTCATGCTCATGTTTTTCGTAAGTACTTTGAATGTCGGACCAAGTTGGTGTTCTTAAATATTCGGGCATAAACAAATCCATAACGCACTTTTAAAATTATCAAGACAATCACGTGAAGTATGCTCACCCATTTGCAAATACTCATCAAACGCATCGGGTGAGTTGGTATGCCAATTGGCGTATGGCAGATGTACACCTCATAAGTACACTCATACTCATTCGACCCGTACAATAAAAAGATCTGAAAGAGAATCGGAATAATAAGATTCAATACCTTCGACTATTTGTAGAAATAGTTTCCGGCTCATACGAAACCTTCTTTGAAAATTCCGATGCGTATACTTACACCCTTGATAAAAGTAGTCTTTGAAAATTCCGATGCGTATACTTACACCCTTGATAAAAGTAGTCGTTACGCAAACGTTCTTCGGCAATCTCACGTTCACGGTAGATCACGTTACGGGTGAAGCGTGGTTGAGCTACTGCTGCTTGTTCCAAATGTTGCTGATATTCGTATGCNTTGTTAAGAAGACGGCGGTTGATAAAGTGTCGGGAGCTATGAAGAATCATCAAATACCAAAGTCACAGGCAAAGATAAATCATTATATCGATTCCTGTCAAAGAAAGCTGACTAAGCTTGTCATGGTAAAACACTAAAACCGTCCTTCACTCTTTTAGAATTTTTTACTCAAGTCTATTTGGACTTGTAATGACTTCCATCTCATTTTGGTTTTTTGTTCTTTTGAGGGAAAGAGTCTATTTATTTGCTCATCCCACTTACTTCAAATCTGGTTGATTGTGCCTTGTTTTTTTTTTTTTTTTTTTTTTTTTTTTTTTAATTCCAACGGCTAGTTTTTGTCACAGGGAGTGTTTGTGAATTTTTTTCGATTCATTTTAAGTGCGTGGATAATCATATGTATGTTAGGAAATAAGATGTTACTATAGTCTTAGATAATTTTTTGAGTCGTGTCGAGTTTTCTCCAAAATAAATTATGTGAAATAGTTAAATCAAAATTAGGGTGGGAAACCAAGCAGCTGAGTTAGCGTTAGCGTTGCCTCTTTTTCAGTGGAAGCAGATAGTTAAGGACTAACCTGGTACCACTTTAAATTACTATCATGGAAGGTCATGTTTGGCAACAAGCGTTAAGGAAGCGTTTAGGAGCGACAAGCCATAAGCAGTAAGCATTTAGATGAAAAGCTTGTTTGGCAACATCTCTAATAGCGGTTGAAACTATCCTAACCGCTCCAAAATGAAATGCTTCTTGAATGAGCTTTCCAGAATTGCTTCAAGCGTTTAGATACTGGAATTACATATATATACCCCCATTTGTTTAATCATTTATTTTATTTTAATGTGTATATGACCTTTTTCGCAATTTTACACTTTATAATTACTGCTACAGCTACGTTACCAAACATGTTTTTTAAATAAACAACTACTGCTTACTGCTTACAGCTTACTGCTACTGCCAACTGCTTACTGCTTACTTCTACTGCTACGTGTCGCCAAACATAGCCGAAGCCTAATTGATTCTTATTTGATTTTTCATAGCCTACCTACTTTTGATGACACAAGATTCAATAGTGAGGAGTTGTCGAGCAGCTTTCCTTATGAACATAGTATAGCCGCCTTTCCCGATCCTTTTTATTTTAGTGCCTCGACCGAAAGCAATAACTTCTAGCTAGTTAAATGGGATAATCCACAATTTCTTTGAGTCATGCTGATAATTATATGTTTGAATTATATAAAATCTTAATTTGGAGTAATCCAACAAATCAGTTTCAAGACAAAAGAAACACATAGCCAAAGGCAAAAATTATGTTAGGTTTCTTGTATGTTAAGTGAGATCGACATCTTAGTCTATTAGGAAAAGACAATCAATAATTTTCGACGATTAAAAGTAGTTGGCAGGAACTACAGATGGTTGTTAAGATCCTGATTATGGTCTTTGGATTTTACGATTTTCCAATACTACAAAACAAAAATGATTTGATTATATGTAGGATCTTTCAAGCATAGTAATCGAATAGGATCCCAATCTTAACTATTTAATATATAATAATTTGTATTTAATATATAATAATTTGTAGGTCTGTATAAATGTTATAACGACAATTAAGAAAAATTAACATTATAGTAGGATTTTAAGATCTCGACTCGATCTCACAGTCTCAATTTTGTAAAGATGAAAAAAGATCCTAATAGGTAAGATCATGATCTTGACAACCTTACCACAAGTCATGTATGTTAGTTGACAAACATATCATTTGAGTTTTGTCGTGAAAAAGTAGGCAACTTTTGTTTGTATAACTAAATATAGCGGTTTCCCAATACCGTTAAACTCCTACAAAGGTTACAACTTCTTAAAGGCTTTTGGGATTGATAGCGACGATATTAAACTAGTGTACGCTAAATACCTTTTTTATTTCGCTATTGAGTTTAATTTAGCACATTCGTAATCAAGTGCTAAATCACAATTACATAAAAGTAATTGATTATTCTAAAATAACCGATAACAATGATATACATCCATTAACTAAAAACGTTAAGCTAATACCACTAAATAGTTATGAAAAATAAGAACATTAAGATTTTGTCACATAAATCATTCTTGGATAAAAATTAAGTAAAAAATACAATGGGCGTTTGGTCATTCACTATGCGTTGAAAAACTAAGTTATTATTTTTTTTTGAAAATCTAAGATTTATTAAAACGGCTCCGAAAAGGAGATACAACGAGGGAAAGCAAACAAGAAACCAAGAAAAGGTTAAAACAGGCGGCCAATGAAACCCACAATAAACTCTAGCAGGCTAGACCAAAGTTAGAATAGAACTGGGACATGTGATCCAACGATTCTAGTCGCAGGGAAGGGATTTGCATCGGGCCGAAATCCACGACTTGGCAAGTCTTTGAATGGAAGGGAAGACGTCCTCATCTACACTTTATCACGCGAGTCAACCGGGGCATGAACAACTTTGTTTCTCCATTTCCAAATCACCCAAACACCACATTGAAAAACACCATGAATGATCTTGTTGAGCTTGGGACAACCCATGTTAGCAAAGGAACCAAGGCTAATATCTTGAATGGAGAAAGAGGGGAACACAACTGGGGTAGGGAGCTGCCACCAACTCCACACTTTCCTCCACACGGGAACAACACGTGGACACTTTAAGATGCAATGATCCAAAACTTCCTCATCGATGTCACAAAAAGGGCAACTAGCCGTCAAGATAATTCCTCTAGAAACAAGGTTAGTTCTAGTAGGTAACCTGTTCATTGAAGCCCTCAAAACACATAAATTGATTTTTCGAGGAACCCAATAATTTCATGTGTGATGTTCCACAATGTGGTCATCAACTAAAATTATATCTTGCAGCCCAACAGAGAGGGTGTTAACCTTAAAGGAACAAGAGATATCTCTGTCCCAAATCCATCTATCATCACCATCATCCGAAAGAACCAAATCATCTATGATTGACAAAATGGTCGAGAGATCATCTCGGGCACGACCACAGGGAGGGAAACGCCAACCCCAATTCGCAGACCAAGAATCATTTGAGAAAATCCAACGATCTCTTATATAACAATTTTGATTCAACTCAAGAGCAAAAAGTCTAGGGAAACAATTTTGAAAAATTAAGTTCTTAATCAAGTTGTTGAGACAAACATCAAATGTGAACCAGTTGAACGTGATATCCTCATAAGAAGTTTATAGTTTAAACTTACTAGGCAAACATTTGAACGTTGCTATGTAAAAGGATAGAACGATGACAAGGATACCTCAGTTAAGCCGCATACATATGAGTCAAAGACTTGCTTTTATTGAAGAACTTTAATTGCGAAAACCTCATCCATGTGTAAAACATCTAATATAATGCAAGTTTTACTCGGTCCATGTCTATGTCACCGTTAGCTCAAATGTTCTACATTAATTGACCAAACGAAAGAAACCATAGTTAGCTCAAGGAAAAAAAAAAAAAAAAAAACAAAAGACCATGTTTTTGTTCTACATTTTTATATACTAGATTTTTTATAGTACTATATGTCGGTTCCATCGTATGATAACCTTCCACGCAAGCACCCCCGCCTTTACAGTCAAACCAACACCCAAACACCAAACACAAACACAAAACCGTAAATAATAAACAAATACTAGATAAGGGTCAAAATAACCCGGCACACATTTTCGCGTCCGATCACCGTTATTCATAACCTCCCATTCAAATCCCAACCACCTTTTTATAAATTTATTTATTTGTTTATAACACAACCCAACCGTCAATTCACACCGTTAAAAAAAAAAAAANGATGTGTATAGGATCTGTAGGAATACTGGTGATGTTGATAATCCGTTGAGGTATCCTTGTGCTTGTAGTGGTAGTATTAAGTTTGTTCATCAGGATTGTCTTCTTCAGTGGCTTAATCATAGTAATGCTCGCCAGTGCGAGGTCCGCTTTTTCGCCTTTTTTCGGTTTTCGGTTTTTTTAATTTGTTGGATGTATATGTTTGTGCTTAGTAGTTAGTAGATTGTTATGTAATTTAACTATATATAACAGAATTATGAGTTTGGAGCTACTTATAGTAGATGATATAGGCGGTTTCGGTTTGGTTCGGTTTGATTTTCATTTTTCGGTTGTATTTGAGTTCGTGTATTAGGTTATTTGATTTTGTGTGCTCGTTGTTGCACTAGATACTACTATACGGATTTACAGCCGTTTTTCAGTTATTTTCGGTGGCTTACAGTTCAGATGTTTCGTCGTCTTTGTGGCAATAATGTGTATAATATTATGCTTAGTAATCGTATTACTCCCTCCGTCCCAAATTATAAGTCCACTTCCACTTTGCACAAATTTTAAGAAAGTCCCACTTACTACTCTACTAACCAATCAAATATCATATCTCTCCACTAAAGTCTTTTTTGATTGGTTGGTATATAAAGTGGACAAATATTGTGGGACAATCAAAAGTAGCAATATAGACTTATAATTTGGGACGGAGGGAGTATGATTATAGCTTAGGGAAAAGTATATGGAGCTATTTTTGATTGAGGCTTTCTTCATGGGACGGCCCTCTAAGTTGCAAACAAAATGTATAACTTGCACAAGTTGAAGGTACGTATCTACAATCATACAGTTATACTCGCACTCCGGTGACGGAGATTATTATCTGAATACACATGCTAACAAGTTGGTGTAAGAGCACTAGGTATAATCACCTTGAGTTATGACTTAAACACTGCCACGTCAGCACCACATCAGCTTTAATCTTTTCACCTTAACTCACCAAAAAAACACCCCTTACAATAACTCACAGTGACTCAACTTTAAATCAAATATTTTCAAATTCAACCCTTAAACTAAAACAAATACTTCATTTAGTAAAAAACATAACATTAATTCTAAAAACATATTACATTACGAAATATATATAAAAAAATACGAAACATATGAAATTTAAAAACATACGAATTACAAATACTTATTCATCGTCTTCGGAATATTCTTCTTCTTCTTCTTCTTGTCGTTGAAGCCGTTTTTGCTAAACATGTTCCATAAGGTCTTGTTGGAGTTGAGTATGCGTTTCTTGGTCGCATATTTCTCTTGCTATGCGACTGATGCGCGTGGGACTGCAACACGCACTACGTTTTACCTCTCGAGGGATCTCGAGAAGCTTGCAATCCCCACCAGGCAGTGTACCTGACCGATGTAGTATAGTGTAGTGGCAAGTACCGGGGGATTGATCGTTCTCTCNAATAAGCTAATTAAATGTGCCCAAATTAACCATTTTTTTTATTTTAGCACAAGTTAGCACCTCTATAAAATAGACACGTTTTGTCACCTCTAATAAAATATACACGTTGTTTTTTTAATGTTAAAAACGAGTTGGGAATCCCACGCGTTGCCGCGGGGTGTTTTCCGAACAGGGAAAGTGTGATAACAGCCGGTAGCTACTTAACGTCAATTTAGTGACTAAGGACTGACTTTGCAATGAACGTATAACATGAAGCACCAATTATGTAAATTATGAGAGGACTAAATTTGAAAAAAAAAATAAAAAAAAAATAATAATAAAATTATAGCGCTACAGTAACTAACGACCGTTAGTTATAACGCTACAGTAACTACCGACCGTTAATTACCGTAGCTGCGAATAAAAAATTATATAATCACTGTAGCTAGCAAGTGGGGGGGAACATCTCACTGAATGTATATTTGTATAATTTAGTGTTTTTTTATTTTATTTTATTTTATTTTATTTTATTTTTATTATTATTTTTTTTAATATCAACAACGTTTACGAAGATAACCTGTTGTTTGATTCTACTTTCCCTACATGTTTAATTAGTTTGTGTTTTACTCTTTTCTTTTTTTACCGCTAAAGTGGTTTGTCAAAAAGAGAAAAAAATATGTACAAATAAAAACTTTAGTAGCAACGAGAATGACGTATCTATACGTTATAGAGGAGTCACCCGATTAAGTTTTGATTATTGCAAAACATCTATAAAAAGTAGTATGATTGTTCGTGATATATTTTGATTTTGTGTTACATGCATGATAGCTAGGTTTGTGCTTTCGTTTTTGTGCATGAACATACCATGCACGTAACTAACTTGCAAGGACGTCTTTGAGGGTGTGCAAGATAGGCGACCGCTCAGGAGCCCTAAAATTTTTAAGGCCCTAAAATTTGTTCCGTTAATAATTATATGCATGTGTACAAATATTTTTACGAAAAAAAAGTATTTAGATGAGAAAATATCTTAAATGAGTAATATGTTAGAACGTTTCGATAACTAATTGCATTATATTTTATAAACGGTGACACTATGTATATAATATTACTTCTCGAAATGCTTTATTATATGATTTCGTCTAGGGCCCTCAAAAATTTTATAAATTCATGGGACGGCCCTCTAAGTTGCAAACAAAAATGTATAACTTGCACAAGTTGAAGGTACGTATCTACAATCATACAGTTATACTCGCACTCCGGTGACGGAGATTATTATCTGAATACACATGCTAACAAGTTGGTGTAAGAGCACTAGGTATAATAACCTTGAGTTATGACTTAAACACTGTCACGTCAGCACCACATCAGCTTTAACCTTTTCACCTTAACTCACCAAAAAAACACCCCTTACAATAACTCACATTGACTCAACTTTAAATCAAATATTTTCAAATTCAACCCTTAAACTAAAACAAATACTTCATTTAGTAAAAAACATAACATTAATTCTAAAAACATATTACATTACGAAATATATATAAAAAAAATACGAAACATATGAAATTTAAAAACATACGAATTACAAATACTTATTCATCGTCTTCGGAATATTCTTCTTCTTCTTCTTCTTCTTCTTGTCGTTGAAGCCGTTTTTGCTAAGCATGTTCCATAAGGTCTTGTTGGAGTTGAGTATGCGTTTCTTAGTCGCATATTTCTCTTGCTATGCGACGTTGGGTATCACATCTGTCGACCCACCTGTCTCGTCTAAAACGTGATGACGGATCCACCCACATTTCGCCATACTCACGTAGTGCAAACTTTTAATCTTTTAAAATCATGTTATGCAAAATAATGCAAATATACATGATTCTACGTATCTTGACAATTTTCAGTTGACGTGCCGGTTGTTAAGTAAAACGGATATAACATTACATCATAACTCATTTACACATTATGCATCATTAATCATTAATCTTTAGAACATTAAACATCAACACATACCTTAGCAACCTCATTTCCTTATAATTCAACATCAACATACTTCATCCTAAACCTTCCGTTTTCTAACACTTCATTACTAATTATGCCAACTAGTCATAACCCCATTTCACATAGCCCATACATTCAATCATTTAATTACCTTAAGCAACAAAGCACATAACAGCATAACATATAAAATCATTACAACATCACATTATAACCGTTTACTTACCTTGAATCAAGCTAGTCTAACAACAGCATCATCATCATCATCATCCTAGGTCATAATCATCATCACATAACACTTAAAACACATAACCAAATAACTATAACAATGGTTAACAAAACCATAACCCACCTCTAAACATCTCTAATCATCATATAATTATATCTTGATTATATGATGATCAATCCAATAACTAACTACTTAAATGAGATCACTTACTTGTGTAGGATCATCACTAGGGCTCTACCTTCTTGATTAGCACCTTAAACTCTTCATAAATTCATCATCCACTTAGGTCTTTCACTCTCTTTTTCTTATCCCAAATCCGGACCTCAAACACACCTTTAATAATGATGGAAATATGTAGAATGCTCTAGGTTATACTAGTTAGATTGCATCTTTAGCCAAATGACATAACTAGCCCCTTAAGTCTCTTTCTTCCTACTTTAGGCACACTTCACTTATAACACATTTAGTCCATTACAACTTTAGCCCTCTAAGGTCCATTCCTTTCTATTTGTGCCATATAATACTTCCATAATTGTATGGAACATTCTTTAACTATCACTTTGACTATTGGGTTTACTATAACGCAATATTCGTTGACTAGCCAATCACGTTAAAACTTACTCAATTCCATTTAGGGTGGGGCCTATTTGTATCCGGGATACGGGTGTTACACATCTATCATCACCATCATCCGAAAGAACCAAATCACCTATGATTGACAAAAGGGTCGAGAGATCATCTCGGGCACGACCACGAGGAGGGAAACGCCAACCCCAATTCGCAGACCAAGAATCATTTGAGAAAATCCAACGATCTCTTATATAACAATTTTGATTCAACTCAAGAGCAAAAAGTCTAAGGAAACAATTTTGAAAAATTAAGTTCTTAATCAAGTTGTTGAGACAAACATCAAATGTGAACCAGTTGAACGTGATATCCTCATAAGAAGTTTATAATTTAAACTTACTAGGCAAACATTTGAACGTTGCTATGTAAAAGGATTGAACAGTGACAAAGATACCTTACTTAAGCCGCGTACATCTGAGTCAAAGACTTGCTTTTATTGAAGAACTTTAATTGCGAGAACCTCATCCATGTGTAAAACATCTAATATAATGCAAGTTTTACTCGGTCCATGTCTATGTCACCGTTAGCTCAAATGTTCTACATTAATTGACCAAACGAAAGAAACCATAGTTAGCTCAAGGAAAAAAAACAAAAACAAAAGACTGTTCTACATTTTTTATAGGAAAATGATTGGGAGACCTAATTTGTATGCCTAAACTCATGCCTAACATATGTGTCATGATCCTGATGGTTTGTGAAAACGTGGGTCCCCTGACTGCAGCCATCAGGATGATGACACGTAGGCTTAGGCATAAGTTTAGGCACAAATTTTAGGCATAAGTTTATATAGTAGTACTAGATTTTTTATAGTACTATGTCGGTTCCATCGTATGATAACCTTCCACGCAAGCACCCCCGCCTTTACAGTCAAACCAACACCCAAACACAAACACTAAACCGTAAATAATAAACAAATAGAGATAAGGGTCAAAATAACCCGGCACACATTTTCGCGTCCGATCACCGTATTATTCATAACCTCCCATTCAAATCCCAACCACCTTTTTATAAATTTATTTATTTATTTATAACACAACCCAACCGTCAATTCACACCGTTTAAAAAAAAAAAAAAAAAAAAATCACAAAACCCTAACCCTAATAACCAACCATGGAGATTGCTCCGGCAACGGCCGTGAATCCGGCTGTGAATAGGTTTGATTACGACGATGATGACGAGGAAGGAGATGTGTGTAGGATCTGTAGGAATACTGGTGATGTTGATAATCCGTTGAGGTATCCTTGTGCTTGTAGTGGTAGTATTAAGTTTGTTCATCAGGATTGTCTTCTTCAGTGGCTTAATCATAGTAACGCTCGCCAGTGCGAGGTTCGCTTTTTCGCCTTTTTTCGGTTTTCGGGTTTTTTTTAATTTGTTGGATGTATATGTTTATGCTTAGTGGTTAGTAGATTGTTGTGTAGTTTAACTATATATAACAGAATTATGAGTTTGGAGCTGCTTATACTTGATGATATAGGTGGTTTCGGTTCGGTTGGATTTTCATTTTTCGGTTTTATTTGAGTTCGTGTATTAGGTTATTGATTTAGTTTGTGTTAGTTCGGAGTTACAGCTGCTTTTAAGTTATTTTCGGTGGCTTACTACTCAGGCGCTTCGTTGTCTTTGTGGCGATAATGTGATTTATTTTGTTTGATTATTTGATTTAATGTTTGTTACTTGTATATGGAGCTGTTTTTGATTGAGGCTTTATTCGTGTTTGTGGCTTGATTGTGATTTAGTTGATTGTTTAGATAAGGCAGTGTTTGCGATTTGTATGTGGAAGATTAGATTTAGACGTTCATAGAGTAATTCGAATAGGTATAGTTGCTGTTACTCTTTCTAAAGATGTTTTGTGAGTCGTGAGAAATTTGCCTTTTGGTGATTACTAATGGATATGGCGATATCTGTTACTTGTATTGATATGCTGGTAGATTGACTTGTGAGGCGTCTTGGGTATAAGATGGTCATGCTGTCCTCTTGCTTTTTCATATGGCAGAGAACAGTAGTCTTTGTTGTAGTTTTTGTATTAATGTCATAGCTGCAAATAAGTACCATTGAGGTTGTTAAAAAAAGGTCTAGCGAGTAATTTTTTGTCTTCACACTTTATGATATTGCTGTTTTTGTTCAAGTATTTATAAACAAGTTTTGACGCTGCAGTCGACAAGTTCCTTTCGCATTCTGAGTTTACTTAATTATCTAACTTTGAAGACAAAACTTTTGTTTGTAGTCCTGCATATTTTTTAATAGTAACCGGGTGTATATAATACATATCATTATTGATCCTATAAACTGGATCGTCGACACATCTAGAGTGTTGGAATGGAGGGATGGTTATTTCTTAGGTTTTATGGTTGTGATGTCTTCCTTGTTAATGATAGCTTCCGTAGGATGTACCTGCAGCCCGCTCTATGCCAGGGCTATTTTGCAGTTTTAGGTTCCATAATGTGGGAGAAGGACGAGAAAAGCATACAGGAGCCTTAGTGATTAGATTGGACCTGGCTTATGTGGTGCATATGTTACTCATTCGTAACATGCTTGATGCCTTGACAGTTGACATTACCTACCGGCTTTTCATTCATTTGTTTTTAACTGGACTATTTAGTGTCTAGCAATAAAAGGACAAGTTTGGACTTTGGGCCTGGAGAAATCAAATTAGACTTCGTTAAAAAGTTTGTTTCAATAGAGCAGAGTTTTTTTTTGGGACTGTGGTAGTGTGGTGTCAGTCCTTTGTTGATTAAATCCTACATGCCACACAAACTCGAACTTGGTAAAGTTCTTAAGGGAACTTGCGGTGGCCATCACAAGGAATGTTTAAACCAAGAGGATTATTAAATGTGGTCATTAATAAACTGGAGCTGTTATACTTATTACCGCTTTTAAACATAATATTTTTCTTTGATTGGCACAATGCTAAAGCCTGCCAATTTCCAAACAAATTGTAATCAGAACTGTTAATTATTGTAAATATGTATTTCTTGAATGATAACTCTTAAGAGTTAAGCCATTATTAATTTGTTATAGTCGGTAGTTTCATAGTTTGGGTTTTATTATCCATACCCCGCTCAGGCGGGATTGGGTATCGTTGTTGTTGTGGTTTGGGTTTCATTTCATGTCTGTGGTGGATGCTATATATAATGCGGATCATAAGAGATCACTTTTTAATATGGCTCATGCTAAGTTTAATCTTTCCCAGCTGTCCTTTCAGCCACAAGTCAATCGTATACTCCCTCTAGCTTGAGAATGTGTATCCAGTGCATGCTTATATGCACAATTTATCCCCTTATTTTGTATATCCCTGATTGAATACTGCTGGTGGAGTTTATTAGCTCTTGTTTGTGCTTTTACACTGATTTTTGAAACATGTATGTGCAGGTTTGCAAGCACCCGTTTTCATTCTCACCAGTATATGCCGAGAATGCCCCTACAAGGCTTCCTTTTCAAGAGTTCATAATCGGAATGGCAATGAAAGCATATCACGTGTTGCAGTTCTTTCTCCGGCTTAGTTTTGTGCTTTCTGTATGGCTTCTAATCATTCCATTTATCACTTTCTGGATATGGCGCTTCTCATTCGTTAGGAATTATAACGAAGCCCAGAGCCTATTTTTAAGTCATATCTCCACTACAGTTATCCTTACCGACTGCCTTCATGGATTCTTACTCTCCGCAAGTATAGTATTCATTTTCCTTGGGGCCACATCTTTGAGGGACTACTTTAGACATTTGCGAGAAATCGGGGGTCAGGAGGGGGACAGAGAAGATGAAGGAGATAGAAACGGTGCTCGTGTTGCTAGAAGACAACAACCTGTTCCAGTTAATAGAAATGTTGTTGGTGAGGGGAATGGCGAAGATGCTGGCGGGGCCCAAGGGATTGCTGGTGCTGGTCAGATGATTAGAAGGAATGCTGAAAATGTTGCTGCTCGATGGGAGATGCAAGCTGCTCGTCTTGAAGCGCATGTTGAGCAGATGTTTGATGGTTTGGATGATGGGGATGGTGCGGAAGATGTTCCTTTTGATGAGTTAGTTGGTATGCAGGGCCCGGTTTTCCATTTGGTGGAAAATGCATTTACTGTAAGTAAAATCTTTTATTGCTGATACTATACCCCATGATCATTCGTTAAATGTTTGTGCATCATTTTCCTCATAGTTGCGTGCGCTTAATGTATTCCTTAGATGTTATTCAGTCTTGCTCAACCTAGTATAGCTACTTTACGTATTTTGCAATGCATAACACTTGGGCTGTTTCACATGCTATATTAGTGGATCACATAATTAAATTTGAACCAAGGGGAAGCTAACCTTAGATTTTAGATCTTAGATCACCCACGAATACCAGCAATATGAGCTGAAACCTTATGCTATAAAATGTTTGATTGATAGCAATAATAATCTTAATGCTGTCATACTTGATTGTCAGAACCTAATATTAGTCTATTGATGCTATGGTCTGATGTAATTAAGTAATTTGAGAAAAAAGTCTCTCTATATCTTGCTAGTTCAGCTTGCAGAGCGAAAGTGATATGAGTGAGCATGCTTCATGTTAGGTTAATTATGTACCCCAAGCCATGTAGATTACCTCACACCCAATTCTTATGGCGACTCTCTTCTCATACTTTTGTTGCTGTTAGCTATATATACTGGGTTACTCTACGCACTGAAATATCAGATTACCAAGAATCTGGAATGTTATGCTGTCATTACTCTTTAGTACACTATTGAACAACTGTTATGTCATGTTCTCTTTTGTTTCCATCTATGTATGTCCATTTGAATGCTAATACTTTATGCCTTATTTTTACCTACAGGTTCTTGCAAGCAACATGATATTTCTTGGGGTCGTGATCCTTGTACCTTTCCACCTTGGACGATTTATACTGTACCATTTATCATGGCTTGTATCATCTGCCACCGGCCCCGTGTTATCATCTGCTGTACAACTTAATGAACAAGCACTTGCCTTGGCTAATATTACATTAAAAAACGCACTCACCGGGGTAAAAAATTTAACATCTGATACCAACCCAGATAACAATATGCTTGATCAAGTTGTAGAGATGTTAAATGTAAATTCTACTAAGCTTGCCGAGTCAGCAAACAATATCACATCACCCGTTTCGGCTGAA
>LBNU01024053.1:15849-28474 GCA_014162995.1 Artemisia annua
TATATATATATGTATATATATATATATATATATATATGTATATATATATATATGTATATATATATATATATGTATATATGTATATATATATATATGTATATATATATATATATGTATATATATGTATGTATGTATATATATATATATGTATATATATATATGTATGTATATATATATATGTATGTATATATATATATATATATATATATATATATATATATATATATATATATATATATATATATATATATATATATATATATATATATATATATATATTTTTAGTGAGTTTATATCATTTCTCCCCGTTTTTGTTAGTATCAAAAAGGTTAACCCGACGAGTATTGAGCTCCCCCTTGAACAATACTCCCCTTCGTTTTAAGGTTATAAGAAAAATCGAGATATGGAATGCTTGGAAAAATACTTAGAACACAAGCAATATATATGATGCATGGAATAAATATAGTACAAGAGAACTAAATGCATGAAAATAAAACACAAGAAACATTCATTAATAAAATTATTGAAAATAGATAATGTTTAAAACATAATGCTTGGTATATAAACATACATTTATGCTTTTCTAGCAAACTATACTAGATAATACTAAGTTGCCAACTTGATGTCTCTTGGACTTACTTGGGATACAAAAGGATGTTGGTGGTGAGTTTTGAGCGAAAGTATTTGTTTGAGTTAGTGAGGGTATTGGCGAGGACCTAGTGAGAAGATACTCAATCCATGTGAAGTGTTCATTCAATGCAATGGTTTGTTGTTGGAGAAAGATGCAACAAGGACAATTGTTGACATGTTTCTTCATTTGTTATTGGTTATGAGGTGATGAGGGTGAGCTAGATGGAGGAGGATCCAAATTGCGTTGTGAAAGATGTAGGGCAAGAAGAGCACTAAGCTCATGAGCTTCTTTGAGCTCTTCGACAAACCTTTTATGTTCGGGGGAAGGTGATGATGGAGTTTTTGGGTTGTGATTAGGCATGAGATTCATGTTTTGATGAGAGTGATGGTTATTTTCTTGAGATTGAGTATGTTCCTCAAAAGGATCATTAGGTAGGAATGAGTGAGATAATTGTGGAATTTTGTTACTAAGGGTGATAGTGAGGTTGTCTTGTTGAGCCAAGAAAGTGGTATCATTTGGCTAGTCATAACAATTTGATGGAGGTATGGATGAAGGGGATTCTTTATGAGTTGGTGGTATTTTGGATGTTGTATTTGTAGAGTGGGTAACATGTGGAGTGTTAACATTGATGTTGGAGTTGTTATTTTGGGATGAGTTGCTTGTCTCAGAATGAGGTTTGGATGTTGGTTGATTTGGAACAACATCATTTGTGTGTTGACAAGAGTCAAGCTTTCTTCTCCAAATGGGTTTGACGGAGATCTTAGCAACCCTTGAAGGCTTAATCTTGGGTAGTTGGGAGAGGACATGATGGTGTGAGTAATGATTTGTGATGATGAGGGGTATTTATAGTGTGATGATTATGTGTTTATGGAAGGATAATGTGTGTTGGATTGGCTAGACAAAATGTGTTTGTGAATTTAGGGAAATGGAGAATCAAAATAGCGTGCAATGGGCTAAAAGGCAGAAAGCAACCAGGGAGCCTCAACCTACAGATGGCCGGCCCCCTTAATTGATGGCCGGTCCCCTTAATTTTAAGGGGGCCGCCTCTTTGATTTAAGGGGGCCACCCAGGCCTGAGGACTCAGGTTGCCAGAAACAGGTTTTTGGCAAAGTTTTTCCAGAAAGATGTTTGTTTTGGGGTTTGGTTTTGGGCAAGACCAACTCTTTAGGCAACTAGGCAAGTATTTTCATAGTGGAATATACATGAAAAGCATATATGTAGGCAAATTACCATATAATCATAATTAAGCATGCATGCAAAACCAATAAACCAAATAATTAAGTTATTCTTCCTAATAACAATCATATTAGTATGAGGGCAACTATTAGTGGGAAACTAGTGATGGAACAAATGTGATAATGAAGTTCTTGACTTCGTTCTAGTGTGTGCCTATATGAAACAAATGTGGAGTAAAGATTGCTTCGACTCTTATGAAAACAAATTATCCTAAGAAACAATCTTTAGTCTCCTTAAATTGACTTTGCTCACTTCTAAGTGTCATATATATGTATATATTGGACTATATATATAGATGATGAGAGCGAGACTATTATGCATGATTTGAGACAAAAACATTTTTATCATTATTCAACAATGAGTTTTCCTAAACGTGAGAATGATTTTGAAATGAATTGAGGTTTTCCTTGAAAGTATAATTATGAAAATAAAATATCTCAATTTCTGGTTTTGTGCAAAACAGAATCCTAGACTCAGATTTGAGAAGAAAGAAACAAAATGTTAAACCTTAGATGGCCGGTCCCCTTAATTTTAAGGGGGTCGCCCTTATACATTTAAGGGTTCCGCCCGTCTGACACACAAAAATTTCCAGAACTTTGAAAATTTCAGAAAGTTTTGATCTTTTAGGAAAATTCAATCAATTTGTTCCATCATTCCTAATCCTAAACGTAAGTGGTTAAATAGTTCACGCTTAGAGGCTTAGTAAAAATATCGGCAATGTTATCTTCCGAAGCTACCTTTTCTATTGTTATATTTCCTTTTTGGACATTATCCCTAAGGAAGTGATGACGTATTTCTATATGTTTAGTCCTAGAGTATTGAACGGGATTCTTACTTAAATCTATAGCTCCTTTTGTTATCGCACATAATAGGAACATTTTCTAACCTAATGCCATAGTCTACGAGAGCTTGTTTCATGCATAGTGCTTGTTGACATGCCTTTACGGTGCTTACGTATTCGGCTTTGGTGGTAGAAATGGCAAGAGTGGTTTACTTTTTCGAAAACCAAGATGTTAAACAACATCCCATAAACATGCCAATACCGCTAGTGCTCTTTCGATCACGTAGTCCCCCGCATGATCCGAATCCGCATAGACAATGGTTTCTATGCCGGATCCCTTAGGATACCATAATCCTAAGTGTATAGTGCCTTTAATGTATCGGAAGATACGCTTAACCGCTTCTAGGTGAGAGGTTTTGGGATCCTCTTGAAAGCGGGCACAAAGGCAAACACTAAACATGATATCGGGTCTACTTGTCGTTAAGTATAGTAAACTACCTATCATTCCTCTATACTTAGTGTTATCTATGGACTCACCTTCTTCATCTCTCGTGAGTTTAATTTCCGTGGACATGGGTGTCTTAAGTGGCTTAGAGTCTTCTAGTCCAAATTTCTTAAGCATTTCCTTAATATACTTAGATTGATTAAAAAATATTCCATCTTCTAATTGTTTTATTTGCAATCCTAAGAAGAAGTTTAGTTCTCCCATCATACTCATCTCAAACTCATCATGCATGATTTTGGCAAATTCATCACACATTTCTTGACAAGTCGATCCAAATATAATGTCATCGACGTATATTTGAACAATGATGATATTTGGGTCACTTCTTTTAGTGAAGAGACTGTTGTCTACCATTCCCATGGAGTAATTATGTTTAACCAAGAATGCTTTTAGTCTATCATACCAAGCCTTTGGAGCTTGTTTAAGACCATATAAAGCTTTCTTTAGTTTGTAAACACAATCAGGTTTTGCGAAGTCAATGAATCCTGGAGGTTGTGCCACATATACCTCCTCATTGATAAAACCGTTGAGGGATGCACTCTTCACATCCATTTGGTATAGCTTAAAGTCTAGGGCGCAAGCATAAGCTAACAGTATTCTAATGGATTCTAATCTAGCTACAAGGGCATAGGTTTCGTCATAATCAATTCCTTCTTGTTGATTATAACCTTGGGTGACTAACCTAGCTTTATTCTGAGTTACTATTCCATTCTCATCTAATTAATTTCTAAATACCCATTTAGTTCCTATTATGGTAACATTCCTAGGATTTGAAACTAATTCCCAAACATCATTTGTTTTGAATTGATTTAATTCTTCTTGCATAGCCATAATCCAACTTTCATCCTTTAAGGCTTCATTTATGTTCTTAGGCTCTATTCTTGACACAAAACAAAAGAAGTTATTTTTATCTTGAGCTTGTGATCTAAGTGTTCTTTGATTTAGGTTGCCTATGATGTTGTCTAACGGGTGTGACTTAGATTCCTTAATATTTACAACCTCGTTTTCTTCTAATGTTTCTATTTCATTATCATTTCCTAAGGGCTTATTTTTACTAACCTCAATAGCTTCTTCCTCAATCACATCATCATCTTCTAAGGGTAAGGTTTAAGGCGGTGGAGGATTTTCATCAAAGGTTACATTTAAGGATTCTTCTACTTTCATAGTAAGTTTATTTAAGACTATGTATGCTTTACTATTTTGTGAGTATCCTAGAAAAATTCCTTCGTATGACTTAGGATCAAACTTAGTGAGATAATCTTTTGTATTAAGAATAAAGCATTTACTTCTGAATACCCTAAAGTAGCCTATATTTGGTTTTCTACCTCTTAATAACTCATAAGGAGTTTTTCCTGCCCATTTCTTGTAAAGACCTATTTTTTCTTTCAACTACCCCATTTGATTGAGGAGTACGTGGAGCGGAAAAGTTGTGAGATATTCCATTCAAATCACAATATTCTTCGAATTGTACTTCGTTATTAAATTCCCTACCATGATCCGTCCTAATTGAAACTATAGAGCATCCTAACTTATTTTGTATCATTTTACTAAATGTTTTAGATTTCTCAAAGGCTTCGGTTTTATCACTTAAGAACCTAGTCCACGTGTATCGTGAATAGTCATCTACTATAACTAAGATGTAGTGGTTGCCGCCGTAGCTCCGCACCGCGGATGGACCGAAGAGATCCATGTGAAGTAGTTCTAAGCATCTAGTAGTGGATACTATATTTTTAGCTTTGTGACTAGCATGTGCTTGTTTTCCTATTTTACAAGCGTCACTAAAATGTTGATTATATCTTAGACTAGGCAAGTTTCTAACTAGTTCCTTAGACACCAAAGATTGTATTTGCTGCATGTTTGCATGAACTAATCTCCTATGCCACGAGGTGGAGTTTTCATCTAAAGTTGCTAAGCATATCCTATCTTCCGATTTGTCTCCTAGTTTCATAACGTATACGCCTCCTTTCCTAATTCCTCTACCTATGACTTTCTCATCCTTAATTATTACACTATTTTTATCGGTAAAGGTAACTCTACACTTATTATCACATATTTGACCTATACTAAGCAAGTTATATGTTAAATTATCTACATGTTCAACATTTTCAATAGTTAGATAGTCTTGAGAGATCGTACCTTTGCATATGATTTTTCCACGACGATCGCTACCAAAAATAACGTTACCCCGTTGTATGTTTTGTATGTGGAAAATAGCTTGCGATTCACCGTCATGTGTCTTGAGCATCTGCTATCCTTTAGCCACTCATCGGGCTCCAAATTAATCCCTAGACATATTTCATTTGATGCTTGAGCAACGAAACATTCTTGTTTAGCCTTTTCGTCTTCATCACTAAATCTTTTCCTTCGAGTTGTTCTCCTTTTATCTTGTACTCTTTGTCGCTTTTTAATAATTCTTTTGAATTCTTTAACAACCTTTGCATATTCTTCGTCTTCACTTTCGGAACTAGAATCATCATCATCACTTAGTTCCTTCTCGATCGTCACTTCTAAACGATCTTTTTGTTTACTCTAAACGTAACTCATGAGGTTTTCGGCATCATTACCTTCACACAAAAGATTTGAACTAGTAGCACTTGTACTCATTTCAACTAAATATTTGTCTACTATACTTTCATTTGCTTCTATTTTGTATGCAAGATTTTTTTTGGCTTGACATTCCTCTTGATGAAAGTTTAAAAGACTTTTCCACATGTCGTTTGTCGTTTGACAAAAAAATATTCTTTCATCCTCAACTCTTGGTAGAGCTTTGTATATAATCATTTTAGCCAAAGTTATTTTGTTCTTCAAAAATAGTTTTTATTGGTTGAAAATCTCCGATTGAAATGACATGCCAAAGATCATAGTCTATTGGCTTCACATAACTTTCGAATCGATTTTTCCATTCAAGAAAACTTATATTTTCAAGAAATGGTGGTTTAAAAATAATGTTCCCTTATAATTATTTTTCTGATTCCATAGATCGATTTCAAGTTTTAAAATACAATATATTTTAAAAATATTGTTTGATGTGGCTCTTGATACCAATTGTGAAAAACTAGAAGGGGGGGGGGTTGAATAGTTTTACGTCTTTTTGATTTAAAAAACTTTTCTTTTGAAAACTTCGATTCTAGCTTTATGTGAAATCAACTTACTTGCGCAATTATAAACACTTGTATCTAAGAAAGTATATAATGACAAATACGTAAGTAAATAAATAAAAGGATAGAGATAGAAAGATAGCACCGCGAGACAAAGGATTTATAGTGGTTCGGCTACGAATCTCCTCTTCATCGTACTCCACTCCCCGAGCACCTAACTCGAGAGTTTTCTTCACTATGTTAACAAGCTCCCTTATGGCGGAGAAACCTTACACACCTTTGCTTACACCATTTAACGACACCAAGCAAAATGTCGAGTTCTAATAATAGCTAGAACCAATCTCACAACTCTTCACGACTTATCACAACTTCTACACACCTTATGCACACCACTACTACACTACTTCTCACAACTTCACTAATCCTACTTCACAACACTACTTGTTCTTCACTACTTCTCTTCACAACTAACTCTACTAAATCTCCTAATTATAAACACACTACACCTTTACAAATAATATATACAACTACTAAACAATATCTACAATACTTCTTAAACTTGATGTTGAAGGAGTATTCTTCTCTTGCACTTTGAATGATGAGAAATTGAATCACTTGAAACAAAGACTTATAATCTTATGATCAAAGGATTTAGAAGGATGTTTAGAAATGATTTGGACTGAAAAAATTCATGCAAAAGGTGAGGAAAAAATCCAGGAATGAACCAGTATTTATAGACAAAGTTTCCTGACAACAAGAGCGTGCCGGCCCCCTTAAATGGTGGCCGGCCCCCTTAAAATTAATGTGTCCGCCCTTACAATTAAGGGAGCCGCCCTCCTGTAACGGCCAGGAAACTTGTCTTTTTTTGGGGAAAGTTTATTTGGTGAAAAACTAACTGATTTTGGTTAAAAATTTGAATTCATATATTTGTTATGAATTAAACATTTTCCTTTAATTACCAAAAATGTTTTTCAAAAATATATAAGATGTTTATATAATTTTATAAACTTTCTAGTGTCTAAATAAAAATCCCTTCGATCATAAAATGTATTAAACATTTGTTTATTGATACCTTAAGTGATTTTGTTGAGTGAAATGATATTTGTAACTAAATACTTGTTTACGTACTAATCTTTCGTTTAATGTTTTTACATTTTGTGATCGTCAAAACATAGAGATATCGAAAAATATAAATAACGTTTTTATGCATTATTTATATCAACAAATAGAACAGGAGCGCCCCATAGAGAAACGATGGGCCGAATAAAACCGTTCTCCAACAATTCCTGCAACTGCTCCTTTATCTCCTTCAACTCAACGGGTGACAGACGGTACGGAGCCTTGGTGATGAGACGAAAAGTGTACCCGTTTTAAGGGGTCATTTAAGCCCTAATTCGAGTAAATGTGATCGAATATTGCCCTAAATCATTCCTTTTTTTTTTTTTATTTTAGGTACTTTTGAGAAGAATTCTGGAAAACATGCAAATTTGGACGTTTTTGGAGCATAAAAGTGAAGAAAACGACAAAGTCTCAAAAGAAGCTGGAAAACCTTCCTGACGGCGTTATTTGAATAGTGATTTTCTCTCGGGATGAATAGTGTCAGGTGAATAGTAACGCTTCTCAAAATCACTAACGGAGTCCAAAAACGATGAATAGTAAAATGATGAATAGTGACCGGTGAATAGTAACTGATGAATAGTAACTGGTGAATAGTGTTCTGGGAAAATGTCCTGAAAATGCGGGTTGTGACAATACTTCTTAAACTTGATGTTGAAGGAGTATTCTTCTCTTACACTTTGAATGATGAGAAATTGAATCACTTGAAACAAAGACATATAATCTTATGATCAAAGGATTTAGAAGGATGTTTAGAAATGATTTGGACTGAAAAAATTCATGCAAAAGGTGAGGAAAAAATCCAGGAATGAACCAGTATTTATAGACAAAGTTTCCTGACACCAAGAGCGTGCCGGCCCCCTTAAATGGTGGCCGGCCCCCTTAAAATTAATGTGTCCGCCCTTACAATTAAGGGAGCCGCCCTCCTGTAACGGCCAGGAAACTTGTCTTTTTTTGGGGAAAGTTTATTTGGTGAAAAACTAACTGATTTTGGTTAAAAATTTGAATTCATATATTTGTTATGAATTAAACATTTTCCTTTAATTACCAAAAATGTTTTTCAAAAATATATAAGATGTTTATATAATTTTATAAACTTTCTAGTGTCTAAATAAAAATTCCTTCGATCATAAAATGTATTAAACATTTGTTTATTGATACCTTAAGTGATTTTGTTGAGTGAAATGATATTTGTAACTAAATACTTGTTTACGTACTAATCTTTCGTTTAATTTTTTTATATTTTGTGATCGTCAAAACATAGAGATATCGAAAAATATAAATAACGTTTTTATGCATTATTTATATCAACAAATAGAACAGGAGCGCCCCATAGAGAAACGATGGGCCGAATAAAACCGTTCTCCAACAATTCCTGCAACTGCTCCTTTATCTCCTTCAACTCAACGGGTGACAGACGGTACGGAGCCTTGGTGATGAGACGAAAAGTGTACCCGTTTTAAGGGGTCATTTAAGCCCTAATTCGAGTAAATGTGATCGAATATTGCCCTAAATCATTCCTTTTTTTTTATTATTTTAGGTACTTTTGAGAAGAATTCTGGAAAACATGGAAATTTGGACGTTTTTGGAGCATAAAAGTGAAGAAAACGATAAAGTCTCAAAAGAAGCTGGAAAACCTTCCTGACGGCGTTAGAGTCACAAGGTGACGCCGTCAACCAACGTTGACGAAGGAGTAAAATCAGATTACACTAGACGCCCTATGAAGAAAACAAGATGTTTACACATGACGGCGTCAGGTGTTAGAGGAAGTAGGCCGTCAGGTGTAATGCTAAAGAGTGATGGCCCAGAGCTAATTTACAAGTGACGGCGTCAGAAGTAGATCTAGGCCATCCGAGAACCCTAATGGCGGCGAGCTGACGGCGTCAGAGCGTATAAGCTGACGCCGTCAGAATGTAAAATCTATATATACTTTTCTATTTTTCATTCATTAGTGTGGAACTTTTGGTGCAAGTTTGGGAAAAACCCTAGAGACGAATTTGGCTGTGTTTTCAAGGGTTTTTCACCCTTCAAACCTTCATGTTTAATTAAAGATAAGTCCTCACTTAAATTAATCAATATGTCTATGTGTTGGTTAATTATATCTTATGCTTGTCTTTCAATTAACATGCTAGGCTAGATTTTTCTTGTGTTTGCTTAGATCTAATGAAACCTAACTATTAATTATTGGTTGATTGGTGTGTTATTACATGTCTTGGATGAATGTTTCATCAATGTTAGGCTTAAGAAAACTGGCTAAACTCCTATATGGTAACCTGCTTGAACGTCGTAAGAAACATGTAACTAATGCGTACTAGGTTATTAAGGTAGCATTTAACGCATGAGCCACTGTTTACAATCCCTATGATTGGGTGCTTTACGCATCGTTGTAGGAGGAGATAAGAGCTCATAGAATTGGGGAGATATGTACGCCACCCCATGAATTGTTAAGGAATACACCCGTCATCCACGCAAGTAATACATACACCAATTAACCGGTAAAAGATAGTTAGGGAGTTAGGAAATCTATGTAAACACATTTGTCTCCATATAAGTTTTCACAACCACAATAGTTTAGTTATTTTATTTTTAATTGCAATTGTAGTTTTTGGGTTAGTTGACTAGCAACTAATTCCGCCCACTCCTCCAAAACCCGAGATTTTACCTGCTTTCAAAAAAATATAAAAATACAAAAATAATCTTCCTTCACCCTTAGACCTTTTAGAGTAGTTTTTCTAACCTAACGAACATTATTCCCTGTTAGAGAACGATCAATCCACCGTACTTACCACTACACTATACTACACCGACCAGGTACACTGCCTGGTGGGATTGCAAGCTTCTCAAGATCCCTTGAGAGGTAAAACCTGTTGCGTGGTCGCAATCCCACGTCATCAAGTTTTTGGCTCCACTGCCGGGGAATAGTTATTCTTTAGGTAGAATTTTTATTTTATTAGGTCTACTCACTAGATTCCTTTCTAGTGAGATTTTTTTTTCTAGGATCTTCTTTAGTCTATCTTATTTCTTTGTGTTTTTGTTCGTAATCATTACCATCCGCCATCATGGAAGGTGGTAACCTCCTTGATCCCAACAACCCACCTCAACCAAACCACCCACCACAACCAAACCAACCTCCTAGAGCCCGTACCTTAGGAGAGTATTCCCGACCTAGCCACCATGGCTATCGCAACACCATTGAGCTTACTCAAGGAGCCAATGTCACTCCCTTGCGATCCGACACCATCCAGTTGGTGCAAAGCGGATGCGCATTCCATGGACTTCGTTCCGAAGATCCAAACCAACATCTCAAGGATTTCCTCAAAATCGTAGACTCTATAGACCTTGATGTTGCCACTCGAGAGACGACCCGATTGCGTCTCTTCCAATTCTCTCTGCGGGACCAAGCTAGTCAATGGCTTGAGCGACCTCCCGCAGGATCCATCACCTCTTGGGATGATCTTACAACTCGTTTCCTTGCGCAATTTTTCCCACCGGGGAGAACCACCAAGCTAAGGAATGATATCTTGGCGTTCCAACAACGCCAAGGCGAAACCCTTTACGAGGCATGGACTCGATTCAAGGACTTACTCCAAAAAGTCCCTCACCATGGCATAGACCTTTGGCTCCAAGTCCAAATCTTCTATGACCATATCAATATCCCCATGAGGCAAACCATTGACTAAGCGGCCGGTGGCAAGCTACGTGATCTAAGTGCGGAACAATCATGGGATCTCCTAGAAGATCTTGCTCTATATGACAACGAAAGTTGGAATGATCCCCGTGATTTGAATAAGACTGTCAAGGCAATATCTTTGCCTTCAAATAATTCAAGCACTTCTGACCGTAGGATCATAGAACTTGAAGACAATGTCAAGTTTCTGATGAAGTCCTACGAGGCTCCTAAAACTTCAAGCCAAGTGAATAAAATCACTTCTTCGTGCGAATTATGTAGTGGTCCCCACGACACTCGTGATTGCATGGAACTCCCCGAACAAGCTTTTGCGGAATACGCATCCTCGCGTACTGACGGAGCGGGAGACAAGTGGTACACTTTCAAACCCGAGCCAAACCATTACGTTGATTCATACAACCCCTCATGGAAAAATCACCCAAACCTTAGGTGGAAGCCAAACCAAAACGTGCCCCAAAACAACTTTTTGAACCCACCTAATCGTTTTCAACCCAACGGTCCTTCCTCGAACAGTACCTTCAACAACAATCCTTCCAACAACTATGGTAGTACCAATAACTTTGAAGGATTGATGTCCAATTTTATGGCATCTCAAGAAGCTCGTATAGCTAAATTCACATCCGAATTTAATCAACAACAAGTAGAGATGACCAATAAGATTAACAACTTATTGAAGGCCCTTACCAACCAAGTGCTATCACCTCCACATAAGGACGCTAGGACCACTAATAGCGGACCCCAAATCAAGGACCCTTCTTCATCCAAACATGTCCACTTCGTCAACGTTGTCACTATTAGACCAATTGATAGGAGTGAGGAAAATAATGAACCTAAGGATGAAGTTAAGGAAGTCGAGGTAGATAAGGAAAGTAGGGTAAGCGAGAATGAAGAAGTAGATGATGGAGAGGACTACTTCAATAAGTTACCAACTAGAGAAGAGCGGGCACACCATAAGGATTTATCCGATGACTCCGAGACACCATACTTCCTAGGTAACCCGATTATCAAAACGGGCGACCCTTCTAATCTCAACATACCATGCAACATTGGACATTTGCATGTGTGGAAAGCTTACATCGACCCTAGATCGCCCAAAACATAATGAATAGAGCCCAATACAACTTGATAATGAAAAATCAACTTAGGTATAAGGTATTCCCCGATAAGGGATGGATTAGTAACTTCACGGGAAGAGTTAGTGGATTACCGGTTTATGTAGGAAAATTCACCTATGTCACCGACTTTGCGATTGTAGAAGCAAGTTTGGCTCAAGTAGTCTTGGGAAAACTGTTTATTGAGGTCTCTAGAATGACTTATGAACCTTCCTTAGGGATAGTTAAATTTAAGGATGAGACCGATGAAGTGAACTACCAAATGCCATATAAGATAGAGCAATTCCAACACTTGTCAAACGTTGAAAAGGAGCTTAAACAAGCGGTCTACTATAGGAATGATGAGGATAGACGTAGGGGAGTAGACTATGTCATGGAAAGGATATTCGGTTTCTACAACGATTGTTTGAAATTAGGACCGGGTTATAAAACCGGACAAGAGGATGACCTAGAAACCG